>JAZEWT010000004.1:11916524-11934054 GCA_036362905.1 Mordacia mordax
ATAGATGGGTGACGTCGGTTAGAACTCGCTAGAAGGGGCCGTGGGGATAGATAAGCGGGGGTTGGAGGGGCGAAGAGAGTCTCCTGGGGGAACGAGAAGGAGCAGGAAGCGTCACGATGTAGCAGCTTGTTGTGTGCCGCTACTCTGGCCCCGCGCACTGCTGGTTTCAATCAAGCATCTAAAATCAAGAAGTCTCTGCTCATGCGTGCTCGCTGGCTGGTCTATCGCGGAGTTGGCGCTGATCCTCGCCGTGGTGTTGCCGCTGTGAGCCATCACAAGCCCGCAGTCGAAGTCGTGGCGTCACAGTTGGTGTCAGCAGTGAGATGCGGGCTCATGTCATTGACTAAGAAGAAAAGGGCCAAGGTGGGACGCCTAAAAGGGGGGACTGAGTCCTGGTTGCAAAGACAGGCAAGATGCTATACAACCACGTAAATAATTAGATCTAGAGGCAGTTAAACAATTGAACAACATACATTTATTACCTGTTATATAGCATTACGTTATGTTATACGAGACGAAACATTCCCAATACTGCGGAGAAATTATTAAGTTTCTAGGCTGAATTCATAGGTTTCTAGATATTTTCAATACGGTGGTGAGATTCTTATGTTTCTAAAAGTATACAAAACAACGAACGCTTGTAGGCGTTCGCGGGCGTGTAAGTGTGTGATTGTGAGGTGATGTCTCACGCGCACACAGCTGCAGTGAGCGTGGCTGAGAAGATGAGGTCGCCCTTGTCCGAGACGACCATGCCGCACTCCAGGTGTCCTTGTCCGCCAGCCGAGTCGATCGCGCCGTGGGTTAACCATAGTCACCAATGGGAGACGTGCATTTGATGCAAATATTTAAATAGGTAACGCTGTCACTCAAAAGTCTAATGCTACGATTGTATCAGATCATAGAACCAACAGTGCTGACTCGATAGGTTTAAACTCTGGACTAGCACACAATATAACATCACTCTAAAGTGTATAAAGTTTATGGATCTCAGCCCAGTTACAAGTTGAATGCACTACCTTGAACCATTAGGGTGTCCTTAGGTACGTGCGGGCGTTTCACTTGAGTTGCATGCGCAAGGCAAGAATGCCCCCAACTGCGTTGCCAACACTGCTTCTTTTCGCAGCATTCTATTTCCTTTTGGAGCCATGCACGCAATTACTGACCGAGCACGACTCTGCTTAGCAGCACATTCTTTGAAAGGATCATAAAAAGGCGATGTTTAATGAAAACCAATCTTCAACACTGTTCACTTGAGTTGTTTAATTTATTTTAGGGTGGAAATTTATTATTAATGATTTCATTTCATAGGGATGAAATAATAACCGATATAACGTGTTTAAAAGCATGACATTTGAATATTTGATAATATATTTAGTTTTGGTTGTTGCAGCCACACCATTCAATGCTTGATTACTCAAGGTTTACTTTTATAGTGTACTTAAAACTCTCGTTCAGAATTTTTACGCTACTGATTTAGAACCTATTATAGCTTCCTGTTCTTAGGAAATTTGCAAATATAACATTACAGTCAACCTGTGTTTCTCCATGAATAACAGGCAGATGACTCTAATCATTACAGTTTATACTCACTATGTATTTTTAGCACAACAAAGTTATGGCATATTCAGATTAATAAAGTAAATCCGACAAAGGTATAATTGTAATTTGTCAAATTAAGTAAAAGTTGTCCTATACTGTTATTTAATGGTACATGCTTAAAATGTAATATTTATTTTATCAAACATTGTATTTTTATTTACATCCTGGCAGGTCATTCGGTTATTCTCCTCTGTAATTCATATGGAACTTTTTAACTTTAAACATATTTTACCAAAAATGAAGATAATTGTATTTTTTTACCACAAAGGAGGTTATTTATCTTTCCGACAGTTTCTAAATTAGGCGATAAACACTCTCGAAAGTATACAGTACTCGCATAAATATAGGCATATGAACCATCAGTCTCTCTCGTTTAGGAACTAAGTCACGATTCCAATCTCCATCACAGCCATTTCACATTTGCCACCGTTTCCAACACAGCATAGCAATCATTTCTAATCACTGTGACAGGTTAGTCCATGAAGAAAACATATGTTTTCCAAAACACTTTGCTATGCTCTGATTTTATTGTGGAGAGGAACCAACAATATAGGAATACATCCATAAACGATCACATTTGTTAAGTCTTAATGACCTCTTCTCCTTAACGCACAATTATATTAAAATAAAAAATGCTTATTAACAACTTTAAAATTGGCATTAATTTAAAAAAATAGGGACTCAAAGACAATCAAATGTGTTGGTGGATATTTTCAGGATTCTAGAAAGCTGTACTTTCTGAATGGCCATGTCAAGTGTTTCTCATCTGTTCTTTACGACGTTTTACCTTTTACATTGGAGGCATCATCAGGTTTCTGAATGGTGTTGTTGTAAAGTGTTGTATTTTATATATTCGTGGTTACATTACTGGAAAAATATATTTACATAAAGATCATTTATGTCACACGTAATGCATGTGATTCTTTACACTAAAAACTATTTAAAATATAATGTTCGGTTGCTTTAAAGCAACACTGTAGGTGCAGTGACCAAACTCATACAGTATTTACCATGATACACAAGGGGTAAATGTACAGTGTAGAAAACGACCCCAAAATGACCACCACCGTTGATTTATCGTGGCCTCGCCACGAGAGACGGTGGGGGCCGCATTATTTACTACAGGGCTATAGCGGATTACGTCACCGACTGGCTTGGTTTCAATGCGTTCAGATATTACCTCCACATGCCGACAAATGCACGTTTTACAGTTAAAACAATAACCTGTCTTTACTGGGATGACAGTGGCAGTTAACGCCGCTGTGCGCAGGCATAAACAAACCTGATAGTACTCATCGGCATCCCTGCCTGAAAATATAACTACAGTACTATACCGGGATGCATTTTGGGCAATAGATATTCTTATAATTGTCTAAGCACTGAAGAAGGGTCATTGCCCAAAACATCAGGCTACATTTTTTTCTATTTTGAAGGCACTGCTCCTGATGAATTTAGCTGCGTTGCAATACGTGGATTACCTAGTGAGCACATCTTAACGACACTATATCATTACGTTCCTTGCATAGACTGCTTCATAAATTCAAGTGCAGAATGATAGTGAACAGTTGCGTGCCATGAAAATATACCCACAGAATGTCGCAGATAGTAAGAGTCATGGGTAATGGGGTGGTCGATAAAAAGGTATTATCCTTTATTGTAGTATATATGCGTCACGGTTAGGAAAGATTATACAGAATGATATCACTTTTGACAGTGTCGTGTTTAGTTTCCATTTTTGAAACTGCACCGAGGAACAAAAAAACCCCAAGCTACTTGATGGCATACTTTGGCATGACATGCAGTTTCTCCCATATTGTTTTCCCTCTACGGTTTACAAAATTGAAAAAATAGATTTGCATACCAATGTATCAATATATGATTTCACGGCACGATGCATGATAATTGTATTTTGAGACAGTATTTAGTCTCAGTATGGCTGACAATGCCTCCAACGTGGACGGTGACATAGCAAAGGAGAGAAGGGCAGCACTCTAACCAGCTATGCCGAGAGAACAACTTTGGAAATTAATTCTCATTATTATATATCGTAATAAAGATTGTAATTTACATCCCTTTTCAGTCCACTGTTGGATGAAATTCTGCCAAAACTATGTCGGTCATGGCGGCTTGAATATACTGGTCAGTGCAAGATGGTGCAGGTTGAGGAGGGGTGCCCGGGACCATATGAAATATCGTTGGTCACTAAAGTTAACTGTGATGAGCTGACCATTGTTCCATCACTCTCCCAATGTGTTTGTGTTTTGTTTGAGGCCATATTATTCTCCAAGACAACGTTTGCTGTTTGTTGAAGGAATCTCGCATTACTGGATATTTTCTGCTGCAATTATAAACGTCTGCCTGTCGACTATAGATTTGACAATGGCTCTTCTTCATAGCAAATTTGCTACTAAGGCAGCACATTTGATACATTTTAATTTTGTTATATCTGCATGTGCACTCTTGGCAATGCAGTATCACTATATATTCAGATTTCTCGAGTAAGCCTCTTTACCATTTGGGGGTTAGAGTAGTGGAAATATAAATAAAAATATTGATCTCCTTTAGAGAAATATTCGGACCCTCTTATGTGCGCCAAAAGTCAAGTCAAATTTCTCCTTTACAAGCCATGCAGCACCACTTATCTTCGTTGTTGAAATCGGAGGTGGGTGTGTTACACTCGCATGGCAAAGACCATTCCCTCTTCAAAGTAAAACCACTATCGTTTCTAACAATACAGGCACTGATTTTATCAACCCCACAGGATGATTGGCTCGTGGGCACTAAAGAATATTTAAGAAAGAGGACAGATGAGAGAGCTCAGATGGATGTTGGGAAATCTTTCCAAGTAAAGAGGAGGGATCAAGAAGTTTAAAGCCTCACTGGAGACAATTAATGTTCTTGAGAAGGTAAGGGAGGTGAGCTATAGATGGTTTTGGTACGTGGCGAAGAAGAGACAAGATGCAATCATAAGGACTATCGACATGCTGGTGCAGGGAAAACGAACTAGAGGAAGGGCGAGCTGAACCGACTGTAGTGAAATGAGATACTTTACACCATGTTGGAAGTCAGTAGAGAGCAGGCACAAAATAGAGGTACACTGAGAGAGAATATGGCCGATTCTAGTGCAGTAATGGGAATGAGAATATGAATAATAATATTTGCACTTCTAGAGGGCTTTTCGAGGATGATGGGATGAGGGATCCCCTCAAGGCATTTGAGCACTCATAACATTTCAACTGTGAGTCAAGTGCTTTAATCACAGCACCCTAGACCTAAACGTTACATGTATCTTAAAATAGCTTTGTAAAAAGCCTTGTAAAAATGTATTGAAATTATGTTGATTTAAAAAAAACCTTGTTAAAACAACTATTAAATATTTCCTTTGGTTACAAAATAACAATTGTTATTCTCATTTCTTCGTGTATATTATTGTCAAATGTAAATATTTCAATAATGTATGCTTAAATATATTACTACGCTATTTCACTTCGCATGGTGTTAATAGTTATATTTGGTAATGGTTTAGTTTTATACAGCATATGCAGACTTCACTGTCAGGGTTTTCACTTAGTTTTGCTATCATAATCCCATCAATCACAATGAAACAAAAATACAATGAGTAATGATTGTTATAGATTTTGCTTTTTATCGTATATCACCGTAACTTTAAAACTGAATTCTCATCTCATCTCATTATCTGAAACCGCTTAATCCTATATAGGGTCACGGTGAGCCGGAGCCTATCCCGGAAACACAGGGCGTAAGGCAGGAATACACCCGACGACGGGACGCCAGTCCATCGCCGGACATTGCGGGACAATTTTAGTCTGCGAGCCAATCAACCTATCCAGGAGCATGCTTTTGGACTGTGGGAGGAAACCGGAGTACCCGGCCAAAACCCACGCGGACACGGGGAGAGCATGCAAACTCCACACAGAAAGGCACCCGAGCCGAGAGATTCGAACCCGGGACCTTCTTGCTGTGAGGCGTCAGCGCTAACCACTGCGCCACCGCGCCACCCTTAAAACTGAACTACACAAATTATTATTCAAGTTTGGTAGTAACTTACATATTACACCAACTATATTTTATCCTAGTTAATTTAATACACGTGGTCTTCATCACTGATATAAAACGACATTGGTAATCTATTATTAATGCAACGTATAGCATATTGTAATTAAGTATATTGTGACTTCAACATGCTACATAATTTTCTAATTATTCGTGTCATTCAGTTTTTTTAATTTCTGTAGAGACATTAACGTTATTCCCTCGGCTGACTTAATTAATTACATTTGTGCTAATAATATTACTTACTGCCAAAAAAACACATAAGAATAACTATCAACAACTGGTAAAGAATGCAAACCGTCACATTCCTGTCTCTAACATCTCATGACCACTTAGCATATGATTTTCAACCTGAAACCTAGCCATAAGCAACATTGCCCAGGGACATCATTATTTTTGAATACATTAGACCCATAGGTCCTTTGCAATTTGATTTCATATTTAGCATGCCAAATTCAGTATATATGCCAAATCAGTGGCATGACTTCAGAATCACCTGCAAGTACTGTCCTCCTTTCAAAAAATATACAAAAAATATTATGCATCCGTGCCCTTTAAATTGTACCAACGCATATATAGCATGCGTTTGACAATCATGTACAGTTTATTAACAATGGTTCCAAGGCCCTGATAAACATTTCTCCACTTGATATAATTCGATGTACACAAAAAACGCAGCGTTGTATTGCATTCTAAAATGGTCACTGTTATCAATCATAGATTATAGTATTGTTGTACTGGTGTAGGTTTTCACAGCTCAATGCATAATTGCTTCCATAAGCTGCTCTTTCGGGATAGCCATATCGAGTGCTCCTCTCTCTGCGAAGTTTCGCCTCTCATAGGAGGCATCATGTTATGCTCAACACGGCTTTTCCTAAAGAACAGCTTTTGAGAGCAACCATTATAGTATTGTTTGCAATCTTAGACCATAGTAAAACTGAATACTTGTTCAGTGTGCTTATTACTTTTGCATTCTCGAATTTAGCCATGTTTACATTTTCTGTTATCAAAGACCTTTACATTGCTGTCTGCTTCAGGTATGCTTATTGGTGCCAGTTCATCATGGGAACAGTCTTGAAACGCATTATAGAAATTGGCCATGTATGTGATTTAAGTAGTGACCTTTGATTCCACGCACATGAGTTATATTTTAGCTATGAAGTTAAATTATTGCAAAGTGTGCGTACTGTGTATCACATTGTATGAATATACCAAACTCACCTTATACAAACTTATTTTTTTTGCAACTAATTTAGTCTCAATTATAACCTCTGTGTTGTACCACGAGTTCACAAACACCTTAATGTACTTGGATTGTTGAAAGTCACTTTCTTCCAATAAGCCATTGCATGTTTATGGGCTGCAATGATCTACGTTTAGCGCATGTTGTACGGAAAATAGTGGCGATTGGAACCGTACCTACAAGGTTAATTTGAAAACCAAAGCTTTACATTGAGGAAATATAATTGCCTTCATGAATGCCCAAGTGAGATGCACGCCCATATGTTACAAGTGAGGTGGAACCATACAGTCACAATCTGGTCCTGCAAACGCACGATACATTTTTAAAAAAAATTTTATTGTTTAGATGAATGTGGCCATAAAGCTGAACGCAATATAATGCATTATATTCATTGCTGAGCTTATCAGCGGAGCTCGGCTCGGCTTGCCTGGCCTTATTTGCTACCGCCAAAACGAAGTTTTACATTCACTGTGTGGGTAGCGCTGTCGCCTCACAGCAAGAAGGTCCTGGATTCGAGTCTCGACTCGGGTGCCTTTCTGTGTGGAGTTTGCATGTTCTGCCTGTGTCTGTGCGTTTTCGCCGGGCACTCCAGTTTCCTCCCACAGTCCAAAAAACATGCTTGGCTTGCAGACTAAATTGCCCTCAGTGCCTGGTGATGGACTGGTGTCCCATCGTAGGTATATCCCTGCCTTGCGCCCTATGTCTGTCGGGATAGGCTCCAGTTCACCGCAATTCCTGTACAGGATTAAGCGGTTCTGACAATGAGATGAGATGAGACATTCACTGTGCTTTGTGACAATAAACTCTGAGACCTCTGCTCCCAAGGGCAATGGAATACATGTGCTGTATTTATATGGAGCATGCACAGTCACACAACTGCTCAAATGAGTAAGTAACGGTCACGTGTGATAGCCATGCAAAATATAATATTGTAATGCATAATTAATATAAAATGTAATTATACATCAATCCGCCCGGCGATGGATTGGCGTCCCGTCGTCGGGTGTATTCCTGCCTTACGCCCTGTGTTTCCGGGATTGGCTCCGGCTCACCGTGACCCAATATAGGATTAAGCGGTTTCAGATAATGAGATGAGATTATACATCAATCCATGGTGGACAAACAAAATGCAGGTAACATCTTCCATGGTTAAGTACAGAAGTACAAAGTTACGTTCATACAAATTATGCATCAAATGTATGTGTCCCCAATTGATTTACTCAGAAAATGTAAGTTTTGAGTTAATGATGAAAAAAAACAATACTGTACTGTATTTTAAATTCAAGGCTACCAGATCTCGGCCTACAAACTACTCCCTGGACGCCTTCCCATTCAAACTCATCCAGGCAAATTTCAAATCACTTGGCACTTTCGTCACTAATCTCTCCAATTATTCACTACACTCCGGCATCGTTTTCCAATGTTCATATGTGCCACAGTTACCCCCCTGCTTAAAAAAACTGGCTTCGATTGCAACATCTATGTTAATAATCGCCTCATTTCAAATCTACCATTCCTTTCTAAGGTCATTGAACATGCAGTAGCCGTGCAACTTCAGAAACACGTTCTCAACAATGACCTCCTCGATCCCTTCCAATCTGGCTTCAGATTCGGCCACAGTAGTGAAACTGCTCTGGTCAAAGTAGTTAATGACCTACTCGTTGTTGTTGATGAAGGCTTGCCAAGTATTCGTGTCATCTCAAACCTGAGCGCTGAATGCGATACCGTTGACCACCCGATCTTACTTGAGTGACTGAAGGGTATAGGGGTCTCTGGCAGTGTCCTGCACTGGGTGAGCTCCTACCTCTCCGACCAAAAGCAGTTCGTCAGCCTTGGAGGACATAACTCAAAGATCCATCCTGTTTTGTCTAGATTTCCTCTGGGTTCAGTTCTCGGCTCACTCCTCTTCAGGATCTACATACAACCACTTGACCATATCCTGTGCAGCTACTATTACTATGCCGATAACATCCAAATCTATATCCATGCAGTCATCATTAACGCATCTGGTCCTTGCATGTCGTCTTCACTGTCAACTGCGAAGGCCTGGCTCAATTTAAAGTTCTAAAACTAAATGGCGACAAAACAGAAATGTTGCTTGTCAGAACCCTGCACCAATTTTCCAGGGCTGAACCTATCCAATTTATGCTTGAAGACCAGACCCTTGTCGTTGCGGAGGCAGTCTGGAGTCTAGGGGTGACTCTTGATTCCTCACTCAGCTTCAAGACACACGTCAACAAATTGACGAAGGTAGCCTATTTCCATCTCAGAAACATGGATAGACTGCACAACATCCTATCACCCTCCAATGCTGAGAAGCTAAAACCAATTTTTATCTCTTCACAAATCGATTACTGCAATGCATTTCTCCCTGACACCCCTGCCTACCTGATAAATCGTATCCAACGTGTACAGAATGTGACTTCTGGAGTTCTTACTCGCCAAACCCATCCACTATTACATATCCCCAGTACTGGTGTCTCTCCACTGGCTACCAGTAAAATATAGGATCGATTTCAAGATCCCCCTTATCAGCTACAAGGCTCTCACTGGCACTGCTCTGACATACATCCGTGACCTATTTCAGGCACTCTCCTCAACACAACTTTGATACTCCAATACGCGCTTGTTACATGTGCCCAGATCGCACCTCCATTCGATGGATGACAGAGCCTTCTCACCCGCTGCTCCCAAACTCTGGAATGCCCTTCCATAGGAGATGCGGTCAGCTGAGTCCTTGGGCATCTTCAAATTTTGTTTCAAGACTCACTTGTTTCGTAAGGCATTGAAGTCCTCTGGCGAGGACTATTGATGCGGCTCAATGTCGTACTGGCATGATGGCTCTCTGCCAACCTATGGCTGCTCAGGAACACTTATTCTTTCCTTCGTTTATTATCAATTATTTTTGTCGCTTATTTTATGCCCTTTCCTAAATTATAGCCATCATTTTACTGTCAATTAAACTGCCGTGATGTTGTTGTTGTTGTTGCTGACATGCCGTTCTCTCCACAGCTTAGATTTGTACCAAAAAATCGCAAAATAATGTTATTGTTGTTCATTTGCTTTTCATATATCGTTGTTGTTGTTTATGACATTCCATTATCTCCAGAGCTCTCTGCAGAGCTTTATGACCCTCGGGTAAAAAGCACTCTAGAAGTGCAATTATTAATATTATTAAATGAAATTGCATCTTAAAACATTCTTAACATGACAGGCAGAGGGGCGTTGGGGGCTGGGTGGCGAGGCACTGAGTAGTACCGAAAATAAAGACAACTGGGGCCCAGCACTACAACCAACAACGACAACAATGAACCCCAGGGGAGACAGGGCAGCATCGCAGTCACGAATTCATCCCCAGCCCATCTTCACTTTCACATCAATGAAATTAATATTTCGTGGGAAGTCAACAGTTCTACTGTATTATAGTAACGTAGAAATTATACGCTCGCTCCTTATAAAATTAATATGAGCACCACTCCACGCACCTTTCAACAGGAAGACATGTTGATAAAATCCCCCCAAAAAACTATTTGCACCAATATTACAAAAATATGTAACCTATTAACGTCTCACTGCAAAATGAGCCCAATAAAATTGCACCATCATATGCATATGCTTGATTGTTACGCTTTCCATTAAATTGCCATCAAATTGTCCTAGGACCCCACTTACATTAAGAGGTAGCAGATTTCCGCAATTTGTTAATTTATTTACATTTTAGCATCAACGTAAATATTGATTTTCTCTCGGTATGATATATATATATCTGTAGCGTAGACTTATTCGTCCACATCACCTACAATGTTTATATATAACCTTACCACGAGTTGTAAAGTACATAAATTTAAAATCACTATTACTTTATTTTATATAACAGCAAAGAGATATTGATCGGTTGGTTACATAATGATGGGGTGTTACTTACTATTCGTGTCAGCTATGTGTGAAAGAATGTTATTCCTACGAGTAATAAAGCAAGAACATTTACAAAATGAATAGGATGGCATAGTTAAAGTTCGATTCCCGGCTCGAGTGCCTTTCTTTGTAGAGTTCTAATGTTCTCCTCAAATTGGCGTGAGTTTTCACTGGGTACTCCGGTTTTCTCCCATAGTCCAAAGACACGCTGCCAGGTTAATTGAACTACAGACTAAATTGCCCCAAGTGCTCTATTATGGACTGACGTCCCATCCAGGGTAAAGCTCAGCCTTACACCCTATGTATGCTGGGGTATCTTCGGGCTCACCACGACTCTGGAAGAATAAGTAGGTACTGATAATGAACGATGTAAATAAAATATATATATCTCCACATTCAGTGTATTAAAGAAATGTGGG
This sequence comes from Mordacia mordax, assembly GCA_036362905.1. Classification (NCBI taxonomy): domain Eukaryota; kingdom Metazoa; phylum Chordata; class Hyperoartia; order Petromyzontiformes; family Petromyzontidae; genus Mordacia; species Mordacia mordax. The sequence continues at coordinate 11,927,775 of JAZEWT010000004.1, forward strand.
TTACCTTTAAGTTTAAATGCCAAAGGTTCTAATAGCTAATGTAAAGACATTCGTCAAATATCAAAAGAAGAGTGGGAAAAGACACCCTAAGCCATCCAAAATGACGGCTACGTTCATTGAAAAAAAATCTAAGAAAACCTACTGCCCTTGGCATTTGACAACAATAACTTAGCTCATTTACCCATCGAGTCAAAATGGACCGTGGTGTTCAATGTTGACTTCACTGTTAGCATGCAACTGTTTCGGGCAAGTGTGATAACATAACCAGGCTCGCTGTAGCCAACCGGGCGGACCGGTGGCCCAGTGGCCCAGTGGGTGGTGCTGTTACCTCACAGCAAGAAGTCCCGGGTTCGAATCTCGGCTTGGGTGCCTTTCTGTGTAGAGTTTGCATGTTCTCCCCGCGTCCACATGGGTTTTCGCCGGGCACTCTGGTTTCCTCCCAGAGTCAAAAAAGCATGCTGCTGCATAGGTTAATTGGCTTGCATACTAAATTGCCCGGAGTGCCCGGTGATAGACTGGCGTCCCATCGTGGATATATCCCTGCTTGGCGCCCTGTGTCTGCCGGGATAGGCTCCGGCCCACCGCGACCCTGTACAGGACTAAGCGGTTTGTGACAATGAGATGAGATGTAACCAACCCGTGGATCGCCTATCGGAGCGTGCGAATCACTGGCGTTTCATCTTGCCCATCGGGTTGCAGCCGCAGCCGCGTCCAGGCAGATTACGTAGCTCCGCAGCCACCTTCCCCTCATGGCTCTCTCCTCACTCCGTGTCTCCGGCGGTGCCCAGCTCTGCTCTCCATCACTGTCCCCCAGTGCTGCCCCAATGTCTCGCTGAGACAGCTTCCGCTCTTTCGCTCGCCGCCGCTGCTAGTTTGCAATGCCTCTCCGGAGCTGCTGCCGCTCACACTGTAAATCTCCGTATATGTAGTCTATGTGCGAAGATCTTAACACCTGTATATATGCCAGAGATTATACAACTTGTACTCTTTTTTACATATGTATACTGACAAAACTACTCATTGTTTAAACAGCTTGACCTGAGCTACTAAAGAATTATATTGCATTGTCCTGAGCCGATTGCCTTTTGGCAACATCTTGCTAAACACTCAAAATTAGGCTCTAAAGAAAGTCATGTCTGGTGTGGGCCAATCTGTTAAGGACAATGCATATAGTATGCATATATTATTATCAAAGATATATGTGGCTTTTTGAAAACTGGACACCTTTGAAAGGTATCTAGGTGGTGTTTAAAGATCTTAATACCTGTATCATTGCCAGAAATTGTAAAACCTTGGTTTGCCCTGCCCTGATGAATGTGTATTCAGCTTTGTTTTGTTTTCTTACCGTGGACCACGATAAACGTAATTTCGTTCCTCTATATACTGCAATTGTATACGGATGGGATTAAAATAAAGTCTATCTATCTGCAGACGCTCCTCGTCGTTTCAAATTTCCTTTCAGCAGGTGGAGGATTTCCTGCTGCTCACTCCACTGTACTGCTGAAGCACACGTGTTCTCACGTAACTTTGCCACGCAATCTCCTCTGAGGAGATTTCTATTGACTGGAATCATGCACTTCATTGAGCTCAAACTGTTACTTCTTCGCCATCATCGCGGTGTCTTCTCTCAGCCTCTTCCTGGTGTCTTCTCCGTGTCTCCTCCCCGATGTCTTCTGGCATCTTCCCCCAAGCATCTCTATGTGTCGGCTTATATTCGCCACTGACGATTATTCTACTTTCGCCCAGTTTGGTCCGGATGTTCTCAGCCCTCAGTTCATCAACGCATAATCTCATCTCAGGTGCCTCCACCACTTTCAACCGGCACAACCCAACCCCTCTCGTCAACAACCCAGTGATGAGTTGGCAATTATTGACTTTACTCCCTTCTTAAGTTGGTGTTTGCGCAGGCAGCTATGCCCGTACTATTATTATATGGCGTCACTTATCACGTACACACTGCATGTGCGTATGTGCAGTCGCTCAGTCCATTTATGCATTTAAGTCCTTTCCGCGGAATGTCGATGCGGCTTGTATGTGTAAACACACTTCAATTTGGGTGTGCACATGTATATCTATGTAAAAGGGTGCAAGCATTAAAACATTTTCCCCAAAACCGTGACACTCTACCACCATCAAATAGTGTTTAACACCAGATAACTTGGCAGTAAATTGGTTCATGTGTACATTATAGTTAATCTGAATAAAATGCACATTAATGGTAGTGGTTTTAGATGTTGCAGTGCGATTACAAGTTATTTAACTGAAAATCGTAATTGCTTAATCATGTTGATGCAACAATTATAAGAAAAACTTTACCAAAAAATGATAAAATAGACGTTATATTTTTATGAGGTCATATGTTCTTTAAAATGGTGCTGACACAAATTCAGAAACATTTAATTAGAAACATTAAGACCTGACCTTTTCATTCATTTACATTATAAGCTAACCATTTCATCCTTGAAATTTTAAATTGAATTGGTATTTATCTATTTGTGTAGTTCAACGTGCAAGTCATTTTTACCAGTGCTTTGAAAGGTGGGGCAGTATATCCTGGTATAAAAACCAATAATAAGGAAATAAAATAGACTGTGATTCTACAGCAAATGTATATATAATAGGACTATGCATGCGTCGTCACCAATTATTTCCTGGCCTCTCATTGGTTAACAGCTTTTGTGACGTCCCAACCAGCCCACTCGATTGTGCAGAGTATTTTGTCTATTATGTATTACTTATTACAATATTAACTTTATTAAATATTTGAACGTTTTATTTTATTATTACCCTGGCCGTATCATGTGATACTTCTGCTGCACATCCCACCAATCACCTATAGTCTTGGCTTGGAGCTGATCGAATTATCGTCATACTATAAACATTTACGTGTACAAAATATACAAGCTGCCTCACTGGAGATTCACCAAAAAAAGTGCTTAGTAGTCGAATTACATAGCAAGTCCGCGCTGGCACCTCTTGCCAAATGAAAGTATAATGCTGAGATTTCGTGAGATCAGCACTATGTTACCAGACATTTTGATTGCTTCGATAACCAACGTCCTGTACATGGTAGCTAAAAGAAAAAGATAACTATTCTATCGTACATAATGGATTTCAATGCATCTGAATATTTAATAGAATATAGAAAATGTAAAGGGGCAGTCCTGTAATTGTTCGTGCATACAACTGCTGTTAGAAGTGCCTCAACGAAAGGAAGCTAAGGTATTTGGCCAACTCTCCCACGTTGATCAGACAGTGTGATAGATGGCAGTACCATTTGCTTTACCCCACCATATGAAATTTGATAAACCCATTTATGCCGCAGGGTTGATATGCAGACGGGATTTAAGGAATGTGCCCCATTGTTTGAGCGACTGCCCCAGGAGACTTTGAACGGAGCAGGACACGTCTCCATTGCAAGACCAGAGTGCTAAACATTAAATCAAAACAGAATCGTGTACAGAATATACAGTGCTGTGTATCAAATGCCCTAGAATATATAATGCAGCGGAGACTGTCCATATTAATTTCAATAGACTATCATTATTGAGTAATGTATAACATATTTTTCTGGCGACATTCACACTTATTCAAACCACTCAAAAACGCCTTAGCCCAGAAGTAAACTTTTTAAGGGGGGCACAGAGCTGGAAATACTTATTGATATTCCCAGTAAATATTGTCCGTCACTATATCCACATGTATTTAGAAACCTACAAACCCCCTAAACCGACCATTAATTTAACTTACCATAAGCTTACCAATACTAATGCCCGAGTAAGTATACAGGTAAAAGATTGGCAAAGCTGTTTTAAAATTTGTTTCAGTTTTGATTTTTTGGAGGAAAATTATATTTGCAATAGCCAATAAGAAAGTGTGAACATTCAGTCCTTGTATGAATTGTTTTAAATTCAAGACAGGCTGTACGAGGCGATACAGAACCAGAGGAATCGTGGATTACCCAAGAACGAGAATGCACATCCATTACTCCGCAGCCAGCGCCTCAAAGTTTGACTTAGTTTAAAGTTTAATGCTATGCTGTAGCACCCGAGTAATTGGAGCATGTGCATGTTCGTGAGTCAGTGCATAACGAATAGATTAAATTGCTATGTGCATTTGCGTGTTTCCATTCACACATCTATTTACACAGTTAAATCTCTTGACAATACGAATAACCTTTTCGCTTGTTACATTGGTGTAACTTTCTTTGCTCTGTTTTTCACATGCAACACACATACTTCATTACTCTCTCTCTTATGTGGATTTTTTGTTCCCGTAATTTTATCCAGCACTGTCCAACGTTGAATGAAGACCATCCCACGCCATATTACTCATGTTGGGGAACGGTTTTTTTGGTTTTTCACTGATCAGTGGGAGCTCAGGGCTCATTCTGATAACTATCGCCACTCACGATCACCGTGAGCTGGGATTCGACAGTCAAGACATAATGTTCACAATTCATGATTTAACCCCTCCAATTCCACTCCCCCATTTGTTTACAGCAACCAAAATTAAATTAAGGCTTCCCCAAGCTCTCATTCATTATCAATACCCGCATAATCCTGTACAGGGTCAAGGTGGAGGGGGTGGGGCATAGTCTATACCAGCCGACAGAGGGCGCAAGGTGGGGCAATGCCCCATCATGCCAGGATATCGCAGGGCCAGTTCATCTCAGGGCACACTCCCTGCGATGTACTGGCATCACATCGGGAATCGAAGCTGATATTTCTTCCTGTCAGAAAACAGCGCTGCCCACTGTGCCACCCCAAGTTCTCTCATAATTCAACGATGGCCTGCAAACGGTAGAGCAATCTATCACTTAAATAATTGGATATTTCAACTCCAATTGTGTGCCAAATCTTAGCAACCTCCAGGCCCGTTCTCCTCGAAATCCACACGGACAACATTTTTCCACATGGTAGATCAAGCCATCCCATTGCAGTTACTCAATTCGCTTGCCTAAGTTAGCTATGATGAGAAAGCAAACTCGATGTTGCATTCTAGGTGTGACTTGATTCCTCACAGCTTCGAGACACACATCAACAATGTGACGAAGGCAGCCGATTTCCATCTCAGAAATATAACCAAACTGCACAACATCCTGTCACCCTCTGATGCTGAGAAGCTAATATACATCTTCATCTCCTTACGAACCGATTTACTGCAATGCACTGCTCCCTGGCACCCCTGCCTAACTCATCAATCGTCTACAACGAGTGCAAAATGCGGCTGCCAGAGTCCTCACTTGCACACCCATCCACGGTCCCATATCCCCAGTACTGATGTCTCTACACTGGTTACTGGTTATATACGGGCTTGAATTCAAGATCCTCCTCATCACCTACAAGGCTCTCACTGGCGCTGCCCCGACATACATCCGTGACCGACTTCAGGCACCCTCCTCAACCCGACCACTCCGATCCTCCAATACGGGCTTGCTGCATGGTCCCAGATTGCACCTTTATTTGATGGGTGATAGAGCTTTCTCACGCGCTACTCCCAGACTCTGAAATGCCCTTCCATTGGAGATTCGATCAGCTGAGTCCCTGGGCTTCTTCAAATCTCGCTCAAGACTCACTTGTTCCATAAGGCTTTCAAAAGCCCTCTGGCTAGGACTTTTGATGCGACTCACTGTCGTGCTGGCATGATGGTTCTCTGCCGACCTGCACCTGCTTGGGAACATTTATTCCTTTCTTTGTTTGTTGAAGAATTATTTAGCATTTCTTTTTTTATATCTTATAATTTATTGCTATTTGACTTTCAGTTGAACTGTCCTAATGTTGTTGTTGACATGCCGTTCTCTCCACAGCTCGGATTTGTAAAAAAAAAAACCCAAAATAGTTATTGTTGCTGATTTGCCGTTAGTGTCTGTCCAGCGCTATGTGACCCTCGGGTGAAAAGCGCTATAGAAATGCAATTATTAATCATGAATTTTCCAACTGCAGCTAGTAGTTATTGCTGTAGAAATGTCGGTCCCAACCTGTGCTTTGTTAGCCACTTATAATCACGTAAGGCCGTAGAAAGTGGTTCATAGGTATAATTGCAGCGACAAATTATTTTATTCCATGGTGGTTAGAGAAACATTTCTAGAATCGTCAAGTGACCAACAGGTTCAAAAAGGTTTGCAATTATTGCTGCAGTATATTCTCCAGATTATAAGATGCTCCATAAAGGAAGATATACCCCAAACATCTGCCTACAGTCAATAAAGTAATGTAAAGCTGGTCACACACGCAAAAACGTACCAGGTGTCCAGATTACTTGGCAAGATACAACCCCC
>JAZEWT010000004.1:11995892-12031247 GCA_036362905.1 Mordacia mordax
ACGTCATCTTTCTAGTCATGTATGAGTTGGTGAAGGCAGAACCTACAGTTAAGATATTCCTTGCCACTATGGTAAGCAGAATTCAGGCTGTTGAGTTCATAGCGCAGCTCGCAAACCACTATCTACTGGTTCATAACATTTTCTTGCATTGACATAACTTTATATCATAAGGCATAAGCTATTCCACGAGGCACATGTAAGAAGTAGTGCACAGCATAGTAATATATGTGATGCTATATACCAGCTGTCAGTTGCTCTAGCCGCACTCGCTCATGGGCCGCATGTTGGTCCACCAAAATGAGAAGATTCAGATCTGCATTACAAGATGCTATATTAAAGCATGCACTTCAAAATGCATCTCAATTACTCATCATTGCGACAACTTACATCGTACAAAAAATATTTTTTTATATAAATTAGAATCTCAAACGCAAACAAAGTTGTGAAAGTAATACAAATAATTACTGAAGTTGAAACATTCATTTTTTAAAATCTACGCCAATTCAATGTCACGTATAATATCAAGGACATGTAAGATAACTTCAGTCAATGACACTTCTAGCATTAGTAAAGAGTCATGGTAAAAAAAAACTTGCCATATTAATTTGCACTGCCTGTAGGTCATATAAATTCGGTCAGCTGAGTTCCTGGGCATCTTCAAATCCAATCTCTAGACTCATTTGTTCCGTAAAGCATTGAAGTCCTCTGGCTAGGACTGTTAATGTTGCTCACTGTTGTTGTGGTTGGATGATGTGTGCTGTTGACCTGCGCCTACTCAGGAACATTTATACCTTCCCTTATTTGTTCAATAACAAACTGTTATTTTACATCCTTCGCTAATTTAGGGCCATTATTTTACTTTAATTGATCTTCTCTGATGTTGTTCACATGCCGTTCTCTCTACAGCTCTGTGCAGCGCTTTGTGATCCTCGGGTGAAAAGTGCTCTAGAAGTGCAAATATTTATTATTCTAGAAAACAGGGAACAAATTATTTTTTTGGACAATTCTATCCTTGTGCATGATAATACGTTCCATATACAAATGTTGAATGTCACAAGGTTTTTTCTAAGCATGCTTATTTTCAATGTTAAAAGGGGCTTATTTCATTACAGAGTTTTTTTCCATGTCTCTTTAATTTCCCCCATCGATGTCTGCTTATAAAAATCATACAATCTCAATGGGTTTTTATCAGGTAAAATCTAGTACTGAATATTCTACAAATCTATAAATATATGCATTGCATTTTATGTGCTGTTTTAATGCAATATTATATTTTGGAAGTGAAAAAGGGATTAATGCTAAAATTTATTTTATTATTACCTAATCGACTCTGAAATTGAAGCCTACTATAAACATGTTCTCATAAAAAGGGTCGCCCTGTATGGACTGTATTACTTGTGCCATGTCAGAAATAGAACTGTATTTCTTAATTTACAACCTGTGATGACTTGAAACTGTATTCGGGAGTTGAATCAAAGATAAAAGCTACTATGTAATTGTCTTTTGTACTAGATTCTGGATGGAGAATGAGAAATATTGACGTGTGAATTTAACATAAATGAGAATAGTTTATCAGCTTATCAGAGTGAGAATATTACATCCGCTAATCAGTTCTAAACATGAGTGTTTTCAATTAAATAACTGCTAGTGATAATATATACATATTTATTTCAAGAGAAATAACAAGTAATATTTTAAAAGCTTAATTTATTTTATAAAGTGATCATATACATGCCATTATATAGCTTTACATTGATAAAGTGAATATAATTTCTCCATTTAGTTGTAAATGGAATAAATAGCAAAATTATACAAGTTACCAAATGCATAGGATGCATAAAACATGCAGCTGATAGGTCACTAATCCATCAATTACACAATTATGTTGATTCAGAAGCTGTGATTCTATTCAAGATAATATAGTTTTCCATCTCATTTTTACCACCTTACTTACACGGTTAATCATACTTTTTGTCTCTCGTTCCTATCCATTCAATTACCCTGCAAATATTCTGCACAAATTTTAAAAAATGTTAAGCAATTGAACGTCATAAGCACACTTCTATACATGTGTTGCGAGAACTATCATTAGTGTAAATCACTAAATCACTGCATTTATAGTGAATGAACAGTGATAGAAATATTCCTTACCTTTGTTTCTTTCAGATGCCTTATTGGTGGTACAAAGACAGACAATAAACTTCTTGTCAACTTGCTGGATCACCTGTTGAAATCAATGTGGCATAATCGCACGGTATATTTAACTGTGACTTATACATCTCCTTTACAAGAAGAGGCATGCTCTTGCGTAAAGGGATGTCATCTATCACTGATGCTGATAGTTGACTTGACAATAATAAGAATATCTCTCCATAGCTGTTCTTTTTGGAGAGCCATTTCGAATGGTGCTTCTCTTTCATTTGTGACATTGCACATAGGAGGCAAAACATCAAGACGGAGACAATGCTACGGAGAACAATTCTCAAAAATCTAGCCGTAAAAAGCTACATTAGTACGTGACTGATAAATTGTGACATACTATCTTGTAGGATAGGAAATATTTTAAGTTTAACTTCAGTTTAGTTTAATTTGTTTACTACACCTGTAAACCTTTACAATTTAATTGGGAAAAATGTTGGGAAAATATAAGATAGCCACCTATAAAGTGACATTTTAAATAATTTTAAGTGACAGTTGTCAATCCTTGTACAGTATTTAAATTCAACCTAGTCGTTATTATCCACATCACCTTTATATATTAAAATGTACTTGAAAAACAGTAACTGTGCAAAACGGTAACAGACGTTTGTTGTGAATATTGCTATACTGTTAATGTTTCTCATTGTTTAAAGTAAAAAGGTACAATATCATAATTAACTTCTTGCTAACTTTATTTTAAAAACGAGTCCATGACAAATATTTTCTTACCTGAAGGGAGGCAAACATCTCTTTTGTAAACATGAATGGATTCAGAACATTATGAACTTTGACAGCCACTGCATTCATTGAATTGGCAATAGCATCCACTGCTACCTGTGAAATGTAGATGTTTTTAAATATGACTGTAGTACACCCACTCAAAGTATACAAACATTAAGTTATGCTAATTGAAGCAGCTTTTCGAAGCAATCATCATAATTGAAAATTTAACTTACTTCTGGGGGTCGACAAAACACTGGATTTTCCCACTGAGCAAACAAAGTTTTGACTGAAATCGAGCTGGAATCATCACCTAAAAAAACATAAAAGTTAATGACGGATTGACAAATTAATCTTACATTGTTTATAAAATGACAGGACTTGCATGCCTTTGAGGTACCATCATTATTTGTGGCTTATCAAATATGCACGCTAACTGGTAATTTATTATTACTGAGCAGACGCCCTTATCCAGGGTGACTTCCATCATTACAGCGGTGCAAGGAAACCAGAGAGGCGAAGAGAAGGCAGCCATGCAATCAGCCGGCGCCAACACCTGTGTTCTATATATTATGATGTAATCAGCTAATTAATCAATAAGTATTTTTTTATCTGTGGGAGGAAAACGGAGAGCCAGGAGGAAACCCACACAGAACAGGGGGAGAACACAAAAACTCCACACAGAAAAGTGCCATAGGTGGGAATCGAACTGCCTCAGGCATGACATTCTTTGTGTGAGGCACAAGTGTTACCACTGCCCCACCCTGCCGTCAAATGTAATGATCATCAGCCATGATCAACCCACTGTCAAATGAAGTCTTCCCCAAGCCGCCATCTCTCTTGATCTTGCTATACAATAATACATCCAGTGTATGCACAAAAACGGACCTCAATGTTCCATCTGCTCAGTGGATATCCTCACAAATAATTTCAATTCTTAGCTCCAACTCGATAATTATTTTTCTTCAAGTGATATGTCATGTCCAATAGCATCTTACTTTTATTAAGTTAATATCAAGATCAGATGGTTCCATTCTTTTGCCAATCATCTACCTCCTTTTATTGTTTTAATGCTCCCATTTTTTGATCTGACATCTTCAGTCAGGTTTAAAGTGATATATATTTTCTCTCATTATATTCCTAATTGTTTTACGGAGGTCTGTTTATTCAATCTGCAATCCCAATACTTCGTCTTTTTTTACAATTTTCATCAAGTATAATAACAACGGTAAACAAGTTTCATCAGTGATTTCTGAGACAAGATGTATCTTTAGTGAAACGTTTGAGACACATATGTTAAAGGTCACTTCAAGAACATCAAAATAAGAATTTGAATTCTACGTTTAACAAGCGCTACTCTTCGTGGCATAAGGAGTGGGAACGTTTAGCCCCTACTGTGTGAATCAGAGTTAACTGGAAGGAATCTCAGATGAAACTGTGATATCAAATTGTCAGACATTTTCTTATACGAAGGGTTGTGTTGCTCTTCGAGATCTGACTGGAAACTTTGTCTGATGACATGACACCAGTAACAGAGCAACGTTTGTAAAAGAGACAATGCATTTGAAAACGGACAACACCTGAATGCAGAACAAAACTTACACCTCACCATGTTTTGCTTCTCCCTCCTTCCACTTGCTGCCAACCTCAGCATCACAGTCTGCCAAGTGCTGCTGCCATTCCTGCTTTAAAGTGGGGTCAGAACTGTCTCCGTCAATGTAATTTTTTCCCATGCGGCGTAATCGTGTCTCTTTGGGCCCCGGTATAAATGGCAGCGCACAGTCAGTAAGAAATGGCTGACAGTTGTAGGAAAAACCTTCACGCACAAACAGAGCAATGTTTTGACACTTAAACATGTGACGATTACGATATGGGCACCACTGGCAACGCAAGTTATTTTTATTAAGTTAACAGTAAACTGCTGAGTGTCACCAAGACACACACCTGCATTGTCCAAGTTACCTCCACAGCCAACATTCAAGGCTCCTAGCCCTATGTTTGCACCTACACCATACTACTTTTTCCCACCCCTCCCATATATTGTGCAGACGATATAATCAATGTTGTTGTTTTATCTATCCAAATATTTAAGTAATGAAAAGCCCAATCTGTAAAATATCAGAAAGAGTTCTGTGACTAGGGGACATGCACAACCTGTAACTTCCGACTGTAAGACAGCATGTTTTACTGTTGGAATGAACGGTCAGATATGTGAATATTTTTAAAAAGTCAAAATAAGTTAAACAACAAGTTTCGTTTTTTGTGAAGTTAAAAGTTGACATTACACGGCTATGTAAAACTTTCTAATGATACAATTACATACTACAATTTATATTATCGTAACAATTCAACTCACCAGATGAGGTAACAACTGAAACACTCATGGTGTGCATTCCTTGGGCACATACGACCTCAAGATCAACTGAAGGTGGTGGCTTGTAGCTGCTTAATCCAGTTTTAAAATTCACATAGACCTTTTTTTCCAATGTGCTATCATAATGGCTCACCCAATGAGATTCCATTTGCGTACCATGTGCAGACGATCCAATATCAGTCTTGTTCTTTTCATTATTCACATTGTTCGTGCTGACCTCGGTGTTCTCTTCTTTCGCGCTCAGAATTTTTAGAGGTTCTTCATTTTCCAATACTGCAGTTTTCTTACTCTCGCTACTTTCCGATATATTCGTAGCCTCTGAGATGGTCGGCTTAATGGGGCACTCTTGACAAGAATCAATGAGACATTCTTCAGTGCAAGCCTGTTTGCAATCTTCATTGACAAAGGGTTGTTGATCAGCTTTATAAGCCACATCAACATGTTTAGAATAACCTATATGGTCTTTCATGCAATCTTTTAAATACACACAACAGTCTTTTCTCAAGGATACTGCAGATGATGATGTGGTGTTTATCATAATTTCTGGCTGCTCTTTTTGTTCCTCATCATCTTGAGTTTGAATCTCACTATCAGTTGGTTCAATGCAATGAACCTGAATTATGTGTTTGTTTTGAACGTTTTCTGATGACTTTAACTTGTCCAATGAACGTTTATATGCAGAAGTTGAAACATGTTTATGTTGTTTGGGATGAGTGTGGCTTATTAACCTGGAGAGTTTTTTTGACAAACTAATTGAGGATTTGTTTTTTTTTATATTAGTTTTAAAAGGACTACCATCATTGCTATATTTACTCTCATTAATGTGTTTACTTGTGCAAATTCCAGAACTTGCACTAAATTTCGAAAACCTTCTCTCTAATTTGGTATTACTTAAATGGCAATCCAATAACCTGGATGAAATGTGGGAACTTGGTACAAACTGCTGAGATGTAATTGACATTGTTTCATTTTCCAGCACGTCATGGTTATCAGAAACTTTAGCACCATTCTTACTCAGTGGTGGAAACACAGGGTGCAACTTCATTGAAGCTCGATTGGCATCTTTTTGCTCGCAGCTGCCGATTTTATATTCAGAAAGTGTGATCGGTGCAGCATACGTTTCCTCCGCAGCTCTTCTAAACTTTTCTAAAGAGTTTGTTATGGAAGAAATATTGATTGGATAATTTGGTCTTTTAACTGCAATGTTCAATGGAATAGACAAACCTGGCCTGTATTTGTCAAAATAGTCAGTATGCAGCTTGTTGGCAGCAGTTTGAAAGCTCTGTCTGCGCTTATCAGGCCAAGACCCATCTTTAACATGAATCTCTTCTGGAAAACTTTGTTTTAGATTCTGTGACGTGTCGGGCTGAGAGAAACTATGATGTAAAGATAATTTGTTTGGACAGAGTCTGATTTCCTTCCAACTTCTACTCATGCAATTCTGCTTGTAGTCATTGGCCTCATCATCCGCTTCATTTTTCCCATGATCAATTCTGTCTTTTTTTTCTTTAAATACCTCCCAAGCAGATACTGGTCCCAATGGAATCCAATTAAATTGATGAGAAATATTTGTACCATGACAATCATTGGAATCATTTGCTTTCATATGTATATTTGAGTTTTGACAAACTTGTTTTCCCTTTTCTCCTTTAAAACGGTGCAAAATTTCACTGTCTGGCAAGTCACAATAATTCAGCATGTTATCAGTCCTACCTTGAAATACTTTCATTGCAGGCCGAGGACCCAATTGAACTATATTTAAATGCTGAGGTCTTCTCTCTTCGCAAAAACCAGGATTTAAAATGTCAGATTTCTTTCCAGTGCTACAAACAGGATCGTACTTGAATCTAGCAGGTATGGTGGTGCTAATATGTGATTGTGAAACGTGTGATTTTAAAATATTATGATGGGCAATAGTATATTTCAACGACAAATTTTCACCACCATCTAGATGTCTTCTCTGTGTACAAAGTTGATGTGCACATATTTTATTCATGCAACTAGATGCACCAAGACAAGCTTTATTGTCAATAGCTAATAAATGATTAAACCGTTCAACATCACTCAGCGCTGCAATTTGTGAAATGGATGGTTCATCATTTGAATGTTCAGAAGATGTGTTAAATATTACATTTGGTGCACTATCGTCAATGGCATTTGAATTGGTATGAAATGAAGAAATTCCAACACTTCCATGATCAGCAACAATGCTGTTATCCTCATCCATTGCATAATCAGTAGGCAAATTGCTTGTTGGTTCAAATATTACACTATCACCGTTTCCTGTGCTCGTTTCATTAAACCTTTCTCCGTCAGGTGAACTGTAGGTGTACTTGGCATCTTCCAAAAAAGACAAATCTGCAGATGTGCTTACATTTGTTTTACTTGCGCTGCATGGTAAGACACTGCCCTTTTGAATTGTTTCATCAATTGAATCTATCATTTTACTGTGGACATTGGCATCCACATGTTCATCATGAATATTTAAATAAGTTGCGAGACCTTGCCCTACTACAGTCTCAATCCTTGTCTGCTTGGCATTCACTCTGTCAAAGTCAACCACTACGTCTTGACAATTACTTGGTACTTCACTAACAAATGTGCATTTTGGTCTTACGCTGCGTGACTGAAGTTCTGGGCCATCGATCGTAAGAGAAGCAAAGCTTGGTCGAACTGGAGATTCTCTGAGAACACCACAGTCTTTGGCATCTTCCGTTGATTTTTTAGTGCAGGGGTGTCCTACGATAAAGTCACTATTTAGTAATTCTTGCTTAATGACTTCTCTCGAGATATTTTCCTTAACGGAAAGATTTTCCCTGTCAAGAAATTCTTTCACTGACGTTTCCACATAGCCTAGAACCTTTTCCCAATCTTCAAACTCAATTAATGTTTTCATAGGGTCCAAGCAAATGTCATAGTCAGACAAGGGACATGTTATATTCAGTGCAAAAATTCCATGAAGGTCCGAAGTTCGAAAACTACATTCCTTTTTGCTTGGGCTTAAAAGTGGTTCTTTCCATGCCCATTTTTGGCAGATTTTCTGCTTGCATATAATACTCAACGTCTTTATCAAGTTGTTAACAACTTTGTGCAGTTTTGTTTTGAGCACAAGCCTTTTATTGACATATATGAATTGCAGGTTCTTGTTGTGATGGCCTTCTCGACCAATGTATCCAGATATCTCGAATTTGTCTAACTGGTAGTTTATCTTTGAGAGTTTTTGTGCCTTGACCTGCCCAAACATCTGTCCAAAGCGGGACAACATGCTGTTAGTACGCTGACACTGAATAGAAACAGTACCAGTGCTTTCGTTTTTTAATGTGAACGAAACTTCATGATGAGCCAGAGCAATTGCCTCTATTTTCTGACGGATCTTTTCATATTCCAATATTGGTGGAATGCATTTCCTTCTAACTGGCAGGTTATGAAATAAATTGTGTACAGTAACTGTTGTTCCATGGCTTGGTCTGCTTTTTTTTGCTTCATGAACAATCACTGACTCTGTGCCCTGAATCGCTGTGGTATATGTTCGCAAGGAAGACTTTGCTCTGGAAGTAACCTCCACAACACTTGATACACTTGCAATACTAGCAAGGGCTTCACCCCTGTATCCATAATAGAGGAGATTCTCAAGGTCTTTTATTTTATGGCACTTGCTGGTAAAGTAGCGATTTCCTAGGACTTGAAGATCATTACTGGTAATGCCATTGCCATTGTCAACCACCTGAAAAATGACAAAAAAAACAATCCACATTTTAATAAAAATAAGTGCACGTCTAGAGCGCTTTTCACCCGAATGTCACAAAGTGCTGCACAAAACTGTGGAGAGAATGGCATATCAGCAACAACAACTACCATTCCTCTCTAAGGTCCTTGAATGTGCAGTAGCCGCGCAACTCCAGAAACACGTTCTAAACAATGACCTCGATTCCTTCCAATTCGGCCATAGTACTGAAATTGCTCTGGTTAAAGTAGTTAATAACCTACTCGTCACTGTTGGTGAAGGCTTGCATGTATTTATGTCCTCCTGGACCTGAGTGCTGCCTTCCATACCGTTGACCACCCGATCTTACTGGAGCGACTGGAGGGTATTGGGGTCTCTGGCAGTGCCCTACACTAGTTGAGTGCCTACCCCTCCGACCAGAAGCAGTTCGACAGCCATGGAGGACAAAACTCAGAGATCCATCCTGTTTTGTTTGGAGTTCCTCAGGGTTCAGTTCTTGGCCCACTCCTCTTCAGCATCGATATATAACCACTTGGCTATATCCTGCACAGCCTCAATCTCAGCTACCATTGCTATGCCGAATCCAAATCTCTATCCACGCAAAGCCATTCATCAATGCATTTGGTTTTTGCATGTCGTCCTCGCTGTCAACTGTGAAGGCCTGGCTCAATTCAAATTTCCTAAAAGTAAATGGTGACAAAATAGAAGTTTTGCTTGTCGGAACCCCGCACCAAATGTCCAAGGTTGAATCTATCCAATTGACGCTTGACGACCAGACCATTGAAGTTGCAAAGACAATCCAGAGTCTAGGAGTGACTCTTGATTTCTCACTCAGCTTCGAGACACACATGAACAAGGTGATGAAGGCGGCCTATTTCCATCTCAGAAATATAGCCAGACTGCACAACATCCTGTCACCCTCTGATGCTGATAAGCTAATCCACATATTCATCTCTTCACCAATCAATTAATGCAATGCACTGCTTCATGGCACCCCTGCCTACCTGATCAATCGTCTTCAACGTGTGTAGAATGCAGCTGCTAGAGTCCTTACTCGCACACCCATCCACGATCACATATCCCCAATACTGATGTCTCTCCACTGGCTACCAGTTAAATATAGGATTGAATTCAAGATCCTACTCCTCACCTACAAGGTTCTCTCACTGGCGCTGCTCCGACATACATCCGTGACCTGCTTTAGGCACCCTCCTCAACACGACAACTTCGATCTTCCAATACGGGCTTGTTACTGCTCCCAGACTCTGGAATGCCTTTCCATTGAAAAATTCGATGAGCTGTGTCCCTGGGCATCTTCAAATCTCATCTCAAGACTCACTTGTTCCATAAAGCTTTCAAGTCGTCTGGCTAGGACTATTGATGCGGCTCACTGTCGTCGTGCCAAGATGATGGCTTGCTGCCGACCTGCGCCTACTCGGGAGCATTTAGTTATTCCTTGTTTGTTGCACAATTACTATTTAATCGCTTATTTTATATCTTTCTATAAATTATAGCCATTATTTGACTTTCAGTTGCGCGATCCTGATGTTGTTTTTGTTGGCATGCCTTTCTCTCTGCAGCTCTGTGCAGTGCTTTGTGACCCTCGGGTAAAAGGCGCTCTAGAAGTGCAATTATTATTACTAATGACTTATGAATGGCATATCAACGACAATAAAAAAGTGTTTTTGTTACAAATCTGAGTTATGGAGAGAACAGCATGTCAACAATAACATCAAAGCAGTTCAATTGAAAGTCAAATAATGGCTATAATTTAAAGGACATAAAATAAGCGATAAAAATAACTGTGCAATAAACGAAGGAAGGAATAACTTTTCCTGAGCAAGTGCAGGTCGGTAGTGAGTCTTCATCCGAGCATGGCAACAGTGAGCCAAATCAAGTCCGAGCCAGAGGACTTAAAATCCTAACGGAACAAGTGAGTCTAAAAACAGATACAATGAATAATAATAATAATTGCATTTATAGTGCGCTTTCACCCCAGGGGTCAATGAGCTAGGCTTAACATTTTCCCCTGTGTAAAGTAATAATATAATATATATTTTATAAATAAATTAAAAGTAATGCTATGGTTGCCAATAACATATAGAAAACATAAAAAATATGCTGCGTTCACAAAACACATTATTTGTTTAAAATAAATGTATCTACATATGCAACACACCTGACAGCCCGTGAATGGCACTTCATGGGTATTCATTTACATCAATTAATATTAATTCTTAAGCTCACAACGCATGATAAAAACCATAAAAATCAATACTTTTCTACTCTTGCATGTAGATCATAACTTGTCCATGTGACCCACATAGCAACCATAGGTTGATATATTCACCAGAATGCAATTAAATTAGTAGTAAAAATAATATAAGCTCTTCTTGAAGTGCAGAGGGAGGGGCTCCATGAGGAGATATCTTAAGTAGAACACCTCTTAAATGTAACAATTGGCTTGGCAGCCCATGACAGGTAAGAAAATTCACAATTAGTAATGTACAGCTTATTATTCACAAACATTATTCATTTTATCCACCATGAAAAGTATCATAGATATTGGAATAAACATGGCACTCGGTGAATTTATGGAACTGTAATCTTTTGCAGTTGTCACAGTCAATGCAGATAATCGCAAAGAGTACGGTACCATAATAAGCAACCCTTATAAATTGCCCGACCACTACCCCTTGACAACTGGACAAATGGAGTGCTAGGCCACGATTCCTTGCCCACGCACACCTAGCGCGATCCCAGGTTGTAAAAATGTCCATTTTAGCCAGATACATATACCTACTCTGAATGCTGCCATGATATATCCCAATGTTCTTTTTCCACAAACCGAATTCACTCTCGTCATCATATATAATGGGTAAACGCTTAGCCTGCTTGACCTCAAAACACTAACATTACCAAAGATAAGTGGCTGATGTGCCTTTCCAGATTTCTACATTTACCAAAGTGCTTTCATTTTGCATTTCCCAAAAAGTTTATCCCAACACACTACCACACTTTCTCCACACTGGGTTCAATGAGCAAAGAAAATACTCCCACCTTTCTCAATACTTGGCACTGCAATGGCTTGTACTAAGGCCTCCTTATTTCTGCTTTTCCTGTACCTCCTTAAACTCACACTTGCAACTGTGGAGAAACCCATCGATCAAAACATGAAAACCCTTTGAGAGTCCTTGTGAAGAGATGCTGGAATAACGACAATATTCAATTTATTTCAATCCTTATGAGAATTTCTACCATTCAAAAAAATCAGATAAACGTTTTATGTCCCCTCTTGAGATGCCTTTCACTACCTACAACGAAGACACACCATCAAGGCACCCACATTAACACTCCCTTACATAATACCACTGAACAGTGACATCTCCCAAAGTTCCCAAACAAGCTTGTTTGAGCATATTCACAAATGATTCAGGAAGCGGATTCAGTAAGATTCACCATGGAAACTTTATAGATGATGCTTATGGGAGGACCAATGTCCAAGATAGCCAAAAAAACAATCTGGAACAATCGCCGATGAAATGGACACTTATTCCGTCTAAGCCACATATAATTAAAATTCTGGGCCTATAGAGTCCTTAAAGTAACAACCACCCAACAAAAACGCTATTAGGATGACCACTAGATGGTACAGACTGCACCCCCCCCCCCACCATGCATCCAGGAACCATGAAATAAAACGCTGCACATAAGAAACATTTCCCTATATTTGTCACCTATAACTATTAAGAAAATGCATAACTTTTAATAGTTTACGTGTGGCTACCTTATTGTGCTCAATCATATGCTGTTTAACAAACAACCAGTTATGTACCCCTACTCATTATTATCAATTTTACCTAAAACATTACTAATTGATGAGTGGAGTGGCGTAGCCATGGCTGCTGTTTGTAACGATTGTCCAGGCACAACATCTAAACAACTGCATGCACCTCATAAATATTGAAACATTCAGCCAGAGAGTACAGACAAGACTCAAAACCTCATTAACTAAGTAGCCCTAGTGATGAAAAGGGATGTCATGTCAACATTGTCATAATGTGGTGAGCATAATAGCTCCACGATTGGAGCAGTCGCCTGCAACCCCAAACGTATTCAATGTCAAACCTGATACAAGATAGCAATTTCATAACACTATTAGGCAACTGAAGCAATCATTTCAAAATTATCGTAATGAAATATGCGGCATCATTTCAAAGGTAATTATCTATAGTTTTATAACATACGCCCCACATATGGACTCATGAAATGGTCTAACTGTACACCAAAGCGAATGCAGCATCTCTATGCCAGTGTAGATGAAAACATAGTGTTGTCTGATTACGTCCACGTTAATGAAAATGGCCCTTATCAAGGAAGGTGGACAAAGTAGTACTCAATGAATTACAGTTTTCAAACAATAACATACTACATGGGCGACAAGGTGGCCCAGTAAGTAGCGCTGTCGCCTCACAGCAAGAAGGTCCCGGGTTCGAATCTCAGCTCGGGTGCCTTTCTGTGTGAAGTTTGCATGTTCTCCCCGTGTCCGCGTGTGTTTTCGCCAGGCACTCAGTTTTCCTCCCACAGTCCAAAAAACATACTGCTGCATAGGATAATTGACTTGCAGACTAAATTGCCCGCAGTGCCCGGTGATGGACTGGCGTCCCATTGTGGGTATATCCTTGCCTTGCACCCTGTGGCTGCCGGGATAGGCTCCAGCTCACCACAACCCTGCACAGGATTAAGCGGTTTCTGACAATGAGATGAGATGGGGGGGGGGAGACATACTACAGCTTACTGATGTAGGTTTTAATGGCTCGATGTATGAGAATTGTTCTCTGCAGCTGTGTCATAGCTGTTCTTTCAATAACAAAAATATACTTAACATGGCCATCCTGAAAAAAACAGCTATGAAGAGCAATTCTGACACGCAACATCTAATTATAAACTCCACTTCATAATTACCCAATGCTTGTCTTTAAAAGTCTCATCTCATTGTCAGAAACGGCTTAGCCCTGTACAGGGTCGCGGTGAGCCAGAGCCAATCCCGGCAAACACAGGGAGCAAGGCAGGGATATAAACACGATGGGACGCCAGTCCTTCACCGGGTACTGAGGGAAATTTAGTCTGCAAGCCAATTAACCTATGCAGCAGCATGTTTTTTGGACTGTGGGAGGAAAACGGAGTGCCCGAGGAAAACCTACGCGGACATGGGGAGAACATGCAAACGATGATTGCTTCGAAAAGCTGCTCTCTCGGGACAGCCGCGTCGATGGCTCTCTCTCCTCTCCTCGCAGGAGAGGAGAGGGGAGAGAGCCATCGACGTGGCTCTCTCTCCTCTCCTCGCAGGAGAGGAGAGGAGAGAGAGCCATCGACGCGGCTGTCCCGAGAGAGCAGCTTTTCGAAGCAATCATCATGCATCGAGCCGTGAAAACCTACATCATTACGAACATGCAAACTCCACACAGAAAGGCACACGAGCCGAGATTCGAGCCCGAGCTGAGATTCGAGCCCGGGCCGAGATTCGAGCCCGGGCCCTTCTTGCTGTGAGACGACAGCGCGACCCACTGGGCCACCGTGCCACCCTGTCTTTGAAAGTGTATTCTGGATATGGTGAGAATTGCTCTTCGGAGATATTTTAGGGTTTGCCACGGTGAGCATACTTCTCTTCGTCTTCATGACGGCGAACCTGTACGAACAGCTGTCAAGAGCAATTCTAATACGTTGAGCTGTGGAAATGTTGATGGATTAGTTAGAAGCGGTGGGAATGCTCAACAGCTTACACACACCTGGAAGCGAAAGTCGTCCATATGAAGGCGCACTGCCACACAGGTGGCGCCTGCATCCAGGCTGTTGAGCAGCAGCTCCTCCACGCACTGACCGGCCGTGCTGAGCGCCACCCCCGAGCGCATTCTCGTCTGCACCTCCACGGGCAGCTCCTGCAGCATGGTGTGGCTGCAAACATTAGATAATACTTGTGAACAGCAATGCCACACACCTTTCTGGGAATGTGTTAACAATTACAAATTCCCCAAACTGACGCCCATTATTATTTATGCGTTCAGAAAACAGCACACGTGCTTAATTGCTATTGATGAGAGACCTGCTGAGAGACCTGCTGAGCAGGCCTTCACACATTTGGAGACAGGGAGAAAAGTGTACAAAGTGTGACGCAGTTAAAACAACCTAAATATTAAGTGATTTCAAACGCTCATATTTTCTTACTCAACAAAAGTTCACTGATGTAAAAAAATAAACCCAAGAAAAGTAGCGTACAAGAGTAAATGGGGGTGAGGAGATAGCCCAGTAGTCAAGCAGGCTGCACTATAAACCCAGTAAGCTGAATTTGATTCCTGACCTCAGCTAACATTGAGACGAGTGACATGGAAATTGGCGTTAACCACCATTCAGCAGTTGCATCAACACCGTCCCAAAACGGACCCAGCAAAAAGCTCTCAAGAGCTGTTCTTTCGGGATAGCTGTGTCGAGTATTCCCCCTCTATCCATCACGACGTTTCACTTCCCTCGTTGTTGGCGTCATCGTGAGGTGACCACACATATCAACACAAAGGACTGCGTGCATTGTTAACGTTGACAACTCCACGCTTGTAGCACCCTTTCGCACAATTTTCTAACCAACCGTAACACTCTGCCGTTCTCTCCGCACCTCTGTGCAGCGCTTTGTGACCCTCGGGTGAAAAGAGCTCTCGAAGTGCAATTATTATATAAAAAGGGCAAACATACTCAAACGTAACTCGTACACACCATCCCGGTTGGCCAACGAATAGAATTGTTTGGGGGGGCGGTGTTAAATCGTCAATTATTAACGAGTTAACGTGGAGCTAATTTCTATACGCGTAGCGATACCGCGATGGCGAGTGCGAGCCAGGGTCGTGCTGAGGCGTTGCCAAGCGACGCGGGGCGCAAGGAGCGCGGGCGCGCGCTGTCTTGGCCGCTTCAGTTTGTTTTGACAGAACTTTTGTACAACGAGCGATTAGTTCGTGTGTGTGTGTGTGCTTTGCTCCTTCTCGTCGTTGTTATTAAACTCCCACACGCCCTCCGTCTCGACGTAAGTCATCAGCGTCTTTTAAAGGTGAGTACAAACAAACGTCGTTCTTGCCGACGTGCCGTTCTCTCCGCACCTATGTGCCGCGCTTTGTGACCCTCGGGTGAAAAGCGCTCAAGAAGTGCAATTATTATTATTATTACAATTGTTGCGCGTTTTAAGTCGTCGGTGATGATGCTGTTTTATAGTGAATTTGTGTAAAGATTACAAAGCTCGTGCAGGCGCGGCGGTTGTGCGCACACAAGTCTCGTTTAACGAGACGACCAGTACATGGTATAACGAGCAAGAGCGCGCGAACCATGTACTTTTGTAACGATAGTTCTCACGGTGGTGCGAATGTGTTATTATTACTCAAGGTTGGTCACCCCCTTTTCAAACGCTTGAACAATTTGCACATCACATGTATAGCAAATCGAAGTGTTTTATCCTTTCGGGTTTGTGTCAAACGTTGGAAAAGTGAATTTAACATAAAAAAAAACGTTATTGCTGATTTGCCGTTCTTATGTCGTTGCTGACATGGCCATTTACTCCACCGCTCTGTGCAGCGTTTTGTGACCCTCTGGTGAAAAGCGCTCTAGAAAAGCAATTATTGTTATGTGTTTCGTTTTAAATATACTCAAGCATGCGTTGTCATGACTGCTTTCAACCTACACACTAATAATTGGCACACAAAGAACGTATGCTGCAGGTAGGCAATTTGAGGGATAGTCATTTCATTTTCCATTCCCGTCAAAATGGCAAACCTCTATTTAACAACGAATGTAGATTATATTACATTGTTTTAACGATTTAAATTCCACTGCAGAAGTCCAACACACTGTTTTAAAAATACAATTTAAAAAAATAATGATAACATATCACCACTTTTCAGTAGCGAGCAATCACTCTGCTGTGAACCCGGCAAGCTGGTTTATATTTATGGTCACATCCAACACCAGTGATGAGACACTGTTTATATTCATACACCAGTCCTTGTCTTAGCTTCTCACCAGCCTGCACCAACCAGCGTGACAAGGATACCTTTATCCAGCCTAGCAGTGGATTGACAATAGGTTAAAATCATTACTAATAATAACCAATTCTTAAAAACATAAACATCATGGTAAAGTAAAGCTGTTAAAACTGCGGACATTTCAATGCCCCAACGTATTGTGTATACTCATGCCAAATGCTGCCGACTCGGTTAATAATTCAATAAATTCCCCCGCAGAGTTGTAATGTATACCGTTGGAGTCAATGCACTAGTGGCCTCACTTCGAAATCAATATGCTACCACATTCCATCATAAAGCCGCACACGTTGACTTTCTGGTGGCAAGTAGAGAGCACAGGAAATATTTAGAGGAGCCATTTATGTTAAGTTTTACAACTTAGTAGTGCTAATAGTATGCAGTTTATTTATCAAATACGTCCAAGATCACCTTGCGAATGAGTCATGCTGCAATGGAAACAATAACAAGGTTGTAGAGTAAATATTTGTCAAGCTTATATTTAATCATTTTCAAACCTTCATAACCCATTAATGCAAACTTCAGACCATTACGTTAAATTGATTTACTTTCCTACATTGACATGCCAAGCAATCTTTAAAAGTAACATTCTTCCTTTATTTAAATTACACTGTATAACCGCAGCAGCAACTAATGTATTTACAGAACTGCGTGAAGATAATGAAGCCAGCGGGACAGCTTGGATATCCCATGGCCAAAGAGCCTTCTCGATTGCTGCAGCTTCAAAAAGAGTTCCAAGAGAGACTGCTAAGGGAAAAGGAGGCCACACTTACGGCCATGCAAGGAGGCCAATACCAGAATTCGTTTTTCAGTGGCACTCAAAGATATGTGAACGTGCAGCACATGCCTTCAGGGTGGAAATATCCTCACACGTTTCCCAGAATTCCAAACAACACACGCCCACCACTGCAGTTCTTGCCAAAGCCTCCTCCCTCTAATCTGCGCCATACACAGTTTGACATGCAGAAGCACAGTGCTGGCATTGATAGAGCCAAGCCTCTTCCACAAATAAAAAAGAAAAGCTCTAGCTTACAAAATATATTTCAAACACCACAACCAGCATTACCCCACTACAAGGCTGGGGAAACCTTAAAGGTGACAGACCGATATCCAAATGGACCGTTAAAATTGCCACCGGTTGAAAAGGAAAAGTCCAAGCAGCAATCCAACTGGAAAACTCAGAACCAACTTCTGAATAATGTCGCTCCCATTTCAAATGTTGGTAAAGCAAAATACATACAGACATCACCAACAAGAGATGTTAACACAGGTGCCACAAACAATGCCAATAGCCAACCTCTGCTGCCACAGTTTTACCAACAACAAGCGCTAAAATCTCACCAAGCGCATGCTCCTTCAGAAAGGACCGTTCAAACTACTCACCAGATGGTCCACAAACGGGAAGAAGATGAAGAAGAAAGCATTGAAGAAGAAATCCAAAGAAAGGAACGTGAGATCTTGGCGAAACTCAATAAATTTCAGGAAGAGTTGCAGATAATTGAGCGAGAGAGACAAATGGCAGAAGAAGAAGAAAGGCATTTACAGCCAGAAGCCCGCAGTATTGCAGAAATACACGTCATGGACAGGCACAAAGTCATTCCTGCAATACCAAGGCCTGACAATTCCAAAAAACCACCATCACTACATAAAAATCAACAGGACATAAAAAAACAACCAGGGATGGAAGAGGAACAATTTGAAAAGAAAACTTGCAAACAAACCCATCATGAGGAGGAATCGAATGTAACATATTCAATCGTAACTTCTAAGTCAAAAAATACTACAAACCACAAAGCCAGTGATGTTGAAGATGATGTCATTTCTATCGCTGATGAAACACAGTGCCATGAATATCAATATAACATGAATGACACATACGAGACAGATTACCTTGCCGACCCAGAAACCCTCGATCTTGCTAAGTGCAACACTTGCGGGCGGACATTTACAAAGGCCAGGCTTGAAAAACATACAAAGATTTGCATCAAGAACACTCAGAAAAAGAGAAAAGTGTTTGACTTTTCAAAGATTCGTGTCCAAGGAACCGACATGGAAACATTCTACAAAAAGAAAAATAACACCCCGGAAAAGGTATGTCAAGAAATATATCTGGGTTATTAATTAAGTGTAAATAAAGCAATGGGTTGAGAAGTTGTTCAGCATAAATCTGACTCCCAAGTTCAATTCAAAGGCAAGGCTAGTATCAGTGCTGAAAGGCATCTTAACCGGTCCCCTTTAGAAACTCGCAATATTATCAAACAATCCCTGCAAATTAATTGTTAGGATTTGTAAGTCCCAGTCATTAAAATACATCCTACAAGCTTTGGTATATCAATTGACAGTTTCAACACAAGTTTTAATGCTTTCATACCAAATCATAACATTTACTTGTTTTGCTAAGTTAGCCGGTGTAAAAAAAGGATGAAATGGTTTTACTAACGTAGCAAACTATTCTAAGTGACATTACAGGCATTTTCAACATATTTTCTATGAAAGTGATGTTTCATTGGTACCCTCTAGTAAAAAATAAGCTGTCCAACAAAGTTTTTCCACTATGAAACTTCCACACCCACCACTTAAAGCACTGCCAAATTCAATGGTTATCGTTACTGCAACTGCTACCGGTTCATTTTAACTGTCCAATCTTATGCTCGGCAACACAAAGTAAAAGGATAGAATGCAACTTAGTATGTTCGTTGCAATGACTTTAAATATGATAAAATGTCACCCATTATTGAAATTCATTCCCTGCATAGCATTTTTTTGGGAAATCTGCAATGACGGGATGTGAATAAAGCTATATTCCATTAATAAACAGTTTGAGCAAAATCGATAAAACGACACCTAGTCGTACCAAGATTTTATTATATGAGTTTCATCCCACTATACCCCCCCCACACACACGTCATGATTTTGCCAACCCTCCAGATTTGCGAGCTCAACGTATTCGTCAATAGCTTGACTACTTTGCATGCTTCTGCTACGTGCTGTTTGAAGCTCTCTAGCACTGTTTTTTTACAATATCTGAGATTTGCTTCCCAAGCTGTTCTTTTGATATAGCTGTGTCGATGCCTCCCCCTCTCTCCTTCGCAATGTCTCACCTCCCATGTTGTAGGAATCCTCGGGCGTTCTGATTTTCTGAACACCTGAGGATGCGAAAGAATGTGGGGGAGTGCTCGACACGGTTATCCTGAAAGAGCAGCTTTGGAGAGCAATTCTCATACATAGAGCCAATAAAACCTACATCAGTACAACAATACCTCTCACACAACCCTGACCTCTCGGACACATTGTTCAAACTACTTGTCTAATTACAATGCTTGCATAATGGGTGACTCCTGTACATGTACATCACTTGTTTCTATGCAGGTAAAAAAAATAAACTGGAGAGACAAGTCTGAAGCTTTACAGCGCATGCTCCGGGATGCGAGAATGGTGCAGCAGGTGGTAGCACGTGGTGGTAAGCTGAGTGATCTGCCACCTCCAGCACCAGCAGAGAACCCAGACTACGTGTCCTGCCCACATTGCCAGCGCCGCTTCGCGCCTGACGTGGCCGAGAGGCACGTGCCTAAATGTCAGAACCTTCGAAGCCGGCCAGCACCTCCTCCAAAAAGAAAATAAAAACAATCAAACGTATGAATAAAAAACTGATGATTGCTTGCCACAGCTGTGCTTCCAGGATAGTTTGTCGAGCGCTCCTCCTCTATCCTTCGTGAAGGAGAGCTCGACATAGCTATCCCAAAAGAACAGCTTTGGCAAACATGGAGCCGTGAAAATCGACATCAGAATGAAAATCCAAATAAACAATACTCAAGCTGATTTGGTTTACATTTCAATAAAATCGTGTATTAATAATTGTTGTCAATATAACGAAACAAAGAAGAGAGCTTAACCTTGAAACACACTAGAAATAATAAAGGCTACGCTTAAGGCATACACTTACCAAGATAGTTATCTTCAACGTATTAAGACATTTACAACTCCATCCCAGGATGCTAATTATACAAAGAGTTGAGATTCTGTTGTTGAAATATTTGCTAGTATCTGATATTACAAAAAGCACAATTCAACAACCATCAACTTAGCCCAACCAATATGATGAAAACTTTTATAAGATTGCACATGAAATATTAATTATAACACAAATGGTAGGGTTATTAATAACCGTAATTAACGTTGGTAATTTGTGTAGACCTGGAAAATATTTAAATTATCGCCTTAATTCATACCTACATAATGCAGATAGACAATGTGACTAGCAATAAATGCAGCTTTTTAAAGTCCCTTCTTTATGACAACATATTCATTATCCTCATGCGTTGTAAATATTTTTATACCTTTTGAGAACTTGAGTATTTATCTTGCTCAAATCAGTTTCATGAGAGGAAAAAATATGTCTATCTCAGTGCCTCCATATAATTTTGAATAATATAATTTATTTAAATTCTGAACTGTGTTAAAACAACGTTTCCAGTGAAGATTAGCATAAGTCTCATTATCTGAAACCGCTTAATCCTATATAGGGTCACGGTGAGCCGGAGCCTATCCCGGAAACACAGGGCGCAAGGCAGGAATACACCCGACGACGGGACGCCGGTCCATCGCCGGGTTTTAGCATAAGTGTATACTAAAAACACCTGCTGTAAAACACCCATTGTAAAATTAGGGGTGCCCTATACTTTTTATACATTTTTCGTAACGTGAAAAAATCCTTAATTTAGCAAGTTATTTAAAACATCCTTAAATAGCTTCAATGTGGCTAAGACATCACAACTGAACATGACATAAATATGCTTAAAGTGACAATGTAATTGTGAATTCAGGGTGTAACATGTTTTGATTGTGCTGCAGTATTCATGTTGTATGTGCGGGATACATTGAATAATCGTCGAATCATATTTTTACACTGCTATTTTAAATTCCAGATGCAGACATAACATTCTTATGGTTAAGATGCACATATTGGATTTAATAGAAATACAAACATTACGCACTATTCTCAAATGCTTGAAATGTCAGAAATGTATGCGCTCAGGTTTTCTTTGGTATTTGTGACAAACAATACATAGTTTGAAATGTATATATATAGTGTATGCACTGTGTATTATTTAATTGTCCATATATGTTTTAGAGCGTAATGAAAATTAATATTACATTTCCCTCAAACAAAATTGTATGCCTGCACGCTTAAATAGACTACAGTATCAGAAGCACTCTACACCACCGTACATTTTTGGTTTTGCAAATTTTGCAGTGGAAATTTACATTAAATGGATAGCCTTATGCACTGTGCACTGAGTGTCAGGAGCTGAAATCAATGTTCAGCATGAGGGCAAGAAGTAATGATATACATTTGAGTAAGGCTGAAACATCTCTTGCTGCAATTTTCCACAAAACGACCACGCAGCAAAACTGCAGTGATGAAGTGGCTATTGATAACAGCTTTTCAGAAGTTTGAAAGCAACCCAATTGCCAGCCCCTCTGACATAAATTGTTTCAGTTGCATATTACTGCATGAAAAATGAGGTACATTAGATTTGCAGTTTTGTTTTATTGCCTTCACCGTCATGTAAGTTATGTTATATGGTAACTTTGTACTAAAATTTACGGAGATTTATTCTACTGAAAATTTATGGTTAGAAAATATTTGTGCAAAATATATTTAAAGGTTGACAGTTTTATTCTCATAATATTACTTTTGTATGACTCAACATCACTCTTTGATCATACATCACAAATACATTTTGCTAACTATAAATTGCATTTGTAAATGTCATCTATTGTATCTGAAAAAATAGATGTTGTCTGTGTAGAGAACATTAAAACGTAATGCATTCAGCATCAATGCGACTACATATATAACAATTGTGTTCTCTGTGGCTGTATTATCTGTGACTCCCATTATCCACGCCCATTTGCTTGCGTGTATCTATCCTGCATTATAGAATGCCCGCCTATTATCCATAAAATGTGTTCAAATGGGGGGAAAGGGAAGTGTGACGTCATCACGCCGATGTCACCCACGTACTAGCCAGCCAGCAAGCAAAACTTCTTTTGAAAATAGTTAATTATATTATTCTGCATGTGATATGAAACATGAGTTTCCAGATAAAATCCATGGTCAGAGGGAGATTACGCTCGTACTATATCCAGCCGTCCGGACACTCACATGGCTTCCAATATTGCGTTATTGTCTCCCACGGTACGAGAGTGTGGCCTCCCACACTCTCGTGCCATTAATGCAGTCTTCCACTCTCCACTCCAGCATTAATGGGAACGGAGAAACGAGATTACAAGAAGAGGGGACACCCACCACGGGAGAATGAATGGAAAAATCAATTCAGGTACATTACAGTATCATGGGTGATAGTGATGACAAAAAAGGCCTTCAACAATAATAGACCATGGATTACGATGATAAGATAGTATAGAAGACCATAATTTGCTGCTGCTGCCACTGTCCTATCATTGTTGCTGCCACTGTTCTGTCACTGCTGATGCCACGACAATGACACGGTGCACCACATAATACACCACTATTTTAGTCTCATAAAACTAAGTCACTTGACAATTTCAATCTATTCAAAGTAATGCTCTGTGCAGCACTTTATGACCCTCGGGTGAAAAACGGGTGAAAAACGCTCGAGAAGTGTAATTATTACCAACAAAAGGCTCACCTGGACATTTCCTGCTTTAAGTGCACTCTTCATCCTATTATTTAGACTTAATGCTGAGTCACATAGCAGTCATTGTAGTATGTGCATTTATCCCTCTTTTTTTGTTCAAATCATAATTGACGTGGTACTCATCCCCTCTTTTTAGCCCTGAACCAGTGATGGACATTCTACATTCCCAAGCCAAGAGTGTTTTGACAGGAGACCCACTGTTGACATCCCAGTCGCACTCATTTATTTACCCCAAAAGGATTGTTTTCCCGCTATGTCATCTTGTCAAAGTTGACGATAATAAGTTCTACCAATAGCGCTTCCCCACACATCATTGCAAATAGTAGTTCAACTGTAACATTGTCTCATAAAAACTGCAGTTTTGCATGAATGTAATGGCGTGACTTCCAATTTTGCACATAAAACGGTTTAGCACTATATTAGGCATAAATCAAAGTATTTTTCTTATAGGACATTTAATGAAATTCTCGTTTTAAAAAGAGTATCGTTTATAAAAGCGAAATAATAGATTTAGTCAAAATGTAGGTTTTAATGGGTATGTTAAGTAGTGTTTAAAATCAATGAAGCTTAGTATTAACACATAATACACTAGATTTCAATCACAATATGTTTTAGTCTACAGTACACTATTACACAGTTGATCAATGGCTCAGGGTTCTCATTTGATCACAATTAAGGATAAGTATATTCATTAGTGCATATATTGCAATCTGTTTAATTTCGTTAATTCCTTAATAAAAGTCATAATTACATATCAGCAGAAGCCACGTACCACCATGTTATCAATTCTAACAAGAAGTTAAATAAATTATCAATAAACTATTATATCTGTTTATTGTTGAAACCAAAGCAAAACAAAAAAATGCCATCCCTACAGTGCAAGAAGTGTTGCAATTTACACTAGCTCCACTGGTTCATGAAACGGATTATTTTCCAATGGGCTCTGTAAACTGCAGCAGAAGCCCCACCGATTATGATGCAGTCTTATGCGATCTGGAGGGTCACTGCAGCATATTAATGGCGTTATGAACCACAAACAACTCCGCTCCCCAGAGATCAATGGCATACCTTAAATAATATTTATCCAGTTATATATTACATTTGCAGCTGGTGTATAAAATTCACTTTCCCATTTTAGGAGCGAGTTGCATATTATTTTACATGTTGAATATAATTCAACATATTGCAAATATATGAACAGAGATTTTTGTATTGATGTAACTGTTATCACTAGATAACTAAATAATTCTCAGTAATCAGTCATGATTTTTACCAAATCTAGAGTCAACACTGCAATATGTGATTGCCAAAATAACTAAACCTGTAAATAATAAACACTGGTCACCACGGAAAAAAGATACGTCATCGAAAAATAAATATCGGCTAGACGCCTCAACATGAAATAAATGTGACATGACATTCAAGGCTTGATTTGATATAGAGATAATTTAAACAGTCAAATCTTCCCCTTCTGTTCCAAGGCAAAGGCATTAACTGCTGCAGACTGCATACGATTTTTTAAAAACATGCAGGTGATACAATTTTCTCCTTGCAATTACCAGGATGAGTTCAAATTGCTGCACACCATCATTAACATTGAGACTCTTTAATGACACTGAATAGCATCCAATGAAAGAGGCATTCCCCATACATTTTCTAATTCAAACAAAACAACTTCATTTTAGGACACATTCGCTGCCATAACCCCAATGGCATTGAAAACGCCTACCAAAAAAAAATCAATGTATGCACTTAACATGAGCAGAATATGAAAATGGTGCCTCTTAATTGGGTTGGGGATTGTATTTTGAAATGCAAAACCTATGCATATGCGCGGGGATTGTATTTTAAAATCTCAATACTATGCATAGGAGTAATCAATCTTAAAATGGCTTGTTAAGTTGGTCATAACAACCATCATACACAATGACCTACTCTTGCCAAGGGTATCATGGGATATTTAACATTCACCAGCAGATGCACAAACAGCTTAACATCCCCTTTCAACGAGTGGTCTTCATGAGATCTCAAAAAAAATCAGGCATCTTCAGGTTCCCATCTGTTATGGCAGATTTCATGCCAAGTCTCTCAGGTTCAATGCAGTTTAACTGCACGTCGTGGCCTATGCACAAGCCAATACATTGGTCCTGTACATGTATGTCATTCACATTGAATTGATGTCTCAGCTGTGTGTATATAGAGTTGTGGCACATTGATTAGCACGCTGAGCTACGAACCTCGCAACCCAAGTTTGATTTCTGCTCACGACCAATAACAGTGTTGAAATACCTGAAGCAATCCTGGGCCTCCCCTACGTCGATTCGCGTAAAATGAAAAAAACGGTCAGATATGGTGTTGATCAGCCACCCTCTTATGTGCCTTTCTGGCCTTCATAAATGCTCGCTAACACTTGTCCCAACAGTCTGTTAAAGCCTATATGGGAGTTGTTTTTTATACAGCAAAGGAGTATGCAAAAGTAATGTCACTCAGTAACCAGAGGTACAATTACAGGAGACCACATATTTAACCACATAGACCCTATTTTTCGATACACTGAACCACATGATTGAAGCATTATGACCACCTGCAAACGTTGGAAGCAAAACCGGTCTATGAAAATCCTTTGGCTCTTATCACACAGCCAGAGAGGGACACGTCGCTGCACCGTTCCATCCTGTGGGAAATGTGTCCTGCAAGGGAGTTCTTCATCGGCCTTAAGATAAATAAATGCCAGGGGGCATGGTAAGTGCTGT
The DNA here is from genome assembly GCA_036362905.1 of Mordacia mordax. Lineage (NCBI taxonomy): Eukaryota > Metazoa > Chordata > Hyperoartia > Petromyzontiformes > Petromyzontidae > Mordacia > Mordacia mordax. The sequence continues at coordinate 12,022,424 of JAZEWT010000004.1, forward strand.
ATGGCAGATGCCATATTGTTGTCAATTCCAACTGTGTGATTGCTGCAGTTGTTGAACTGAAAATTTGTGGTCTCCCATTATCGTGCCGCACAAAAACATCTTTAATATTCTTCACTGGTAGCCTCTGTTCAAACGCGCGTATAAGCGTCAGCATGGTTACAATGTACCCAATTTCACTGTTTCATCCTTCAGGGTTGATATGACACCAACAGATTCAAAACACAGCAACAATCACATTTCTTACAGGTAAAATGGTCTTAGTTTTCTCTATTGAGGGGAACGAAGTGAAACCTCCACTACATACTTTAGCATTTTGTGGTGAGATCATAAAGGTTCAATCACACCTCTTCACGCATAGCAACTCTTGTCAGTCTCATGCTATTCATGGAATTCTAAGTCTCTGAAAACGTCCAGCCATGTCATTTTGTGAATATCCCTAGGGTAGCGTAGGCACTCAGTGTGCACACACCCTATCAATATGCAGTATGCCCACCACAATTTGATGCCCGAGAAGAAACCAAAGATGACTTCTTCTGTAATCTCATTCAGTGCTTTGCGACAATTGCCTTCGATGACGTTTTCAATGCTCACAGAATTGCCAGCCTTAACGTCACCTGCCATGAATGCTTGTGCCACCAGAAAATTAACCCAAGGCATGCATTCATTGATTTATTTCCAGGAAAACTTTCAGCACACTGACTTTCACCTCACTTTTGGCCATTCTAAAGGAACGTAACAACACTGCACCAACTCAAAGTGGCACAGGGCAATGTAAAGGTATGAATTACTTTACATGTAAATATTACGAAACAACATAAAACAATTAAATCTATTTAGAAACAAAAATATATGAGGCATAATCATAATTCCAGTCCTTATAAGCCTTAGGGAACAAACATATGTAAATGTGGCATCCCAAAGAAACTATTCATATACCATGAATTGCGTGGTATTTTAAATCAAAGTTACAATAAGGCGTTATTTTATCGTACTAATATTTTTAGTTATAAAGGTAACCAGACATTCAACATTAAATAAGAGTATAAACATATCCTTAAAACTATATATCATTAAAATATTCAGACGCCAATATGTGTTTATGCTATATATGCATGAATTAAAGAAAACCCCACAAATATTACCGTAAATAATCCCAGATTCCAATAAAGTGTGTTTTATTTAGAGCCTCAGAACTAATATCCCCTATGCAATATATTTCTTATAGTAACAGAGAAGTAGACGTCACTACTAATTATTATAACTAACAATCTGAACATAAGCTTAGTAGTTGTTATAAACTTTTCAAAATGAAATGTCACAACAAAGTATTGTATTGTCTTTTTTGGCCTGCATTAATATATGCCTGACATATATAAAATCAGGTCATTGTGCTGGTATGGGCTATTATTCTTTTAAGAGCTAATCCGTGAAATGGCAGTGAGGGCACTAATATGCTTTGCATGGCCCTAAAGAGCAGAACAATCTTGCAAAGAATTTCCTTCTGGTCTAATACATAGCCAAGGTCATGACACCAGGCATGAATGTTATCATGGCTGAGCCAAGGCAGAGGCCTCCTGAGTAATCAATGGAAGTTGCCTCTGCACCTGTTCTCCCAACTGTTATCTTCACTCCACTTGGGGGTTTTATGCTCTGTTTGATCTGCCCTCCCCCACCCCCCAAAAAATATGGCTTACCGCATGTTCTCAAACCAATTTAACATAGCATTTAAAGAAAACAATAGTTCAATGGATCGAAGAGAACTATGGCTATATAAACATATTTCTAATGAAATGTTTTCATGACAATCCATACAAAAGTTATCCAAATGTTTCCTCATTGGAAAAAAGGAACGTTGACTGCATTTTATAATACTGCAAAACACCCAGTGTAGATATGAACGACGTTGAGTACAAGTTTAATAAACCATTGAAAACGCTTCAGACACTGGATATATACTTACAACTATGGCATTTTCAACATTGTATCATTCGTTTTAATATTTCTTGGTATACTTATATGTACCTTAGCATACATTGAGTAGGAGAATGGCATGTACATATAACAAATGGTTAAAATGAGACGGTCGGCACAAAGCTTTATAAACGCTATCACTACCCAATAAAAATGAAAAATTGGTACAGTAAGGGGGCACTGTATATTATTTCCTCATGAGGCTTGGTCCTGAATGACCGTTATGGTTAAGGTGACACTTCGTTAGCATACTGATTCGTATGTGCCCCGGCTTGGAGATGACATTCGGATATGTATACCTAGAAGCAAGCTTTCGTGTCCAAATAATGAAAATAATAAACTCACTCTGCTTGCCCAGACTTGTCCTTTCCAACGAGTAATACGTCTCACTTACAGAGATAAGTGTGAGCAAACATTCCGTTCTCGGTGCGCCACTCAAGTGTAAAATCATCACCAGGAGATAGTTGGTTTTGCTCGTAATATTCTTACTGCTCCGAGTATATGGCGGAATTATGGAGCGTTATACTGTAAACGCATGCATTGATGCAGAAGCTCCCAGCACGTGGAAACATCAGACATTGCGCCTCACAAACATGGGATGCAACCCGAAAAGACATCGCAGAGCTATACAGCACAATGGCGAATACCTACGCAATGCAGTTTACTCTGCTCTTCAATACTGAAGCAGAAACATTTGCACGTCTAATATACATACTCTATATAAATATCCATTCATCAGTTTACTGCGGGTGAAGGATCCTCATGGTGTAGGGGGTGTTTGACTATATCCCACCATGCTGGCAAATGTACGTTGGTAAAGGGATGACCAAAACTCGTTCAGATATCCCTCTCCACTGACGTTATAACGTAAAATCAAATTCGGGTAGACAATGGGCACGTTGCAGTAACTATGCCACCGCTCCAGCGCACTTACATTTTTCTGACCAAAAACGAACCACTGCTGCAAATTAGTTCAATCAATACACTTGATTGTTGGTTGGGTACACAGGGAATGATGGACGTTAAACATTGCCCAAGGTTTCAATCACCAAATTCAGGAGAGAAAAAAAACGGATACCACAGCATTATTAATTTGGATTTAGTGCAACACCAAAACAAACATTTGGACATTCGGGCCCATGTGTATATACATAGCTCAACATGCAGTGTATATAACAGTTTGTTTTCTTTATTTCTCGATATGTAATAAAAATTGGAATAAGTGAATTGATCACACAAGCCTGTGTGTGTGTCCTTCGCTGTAATTAAGAATGTGCACTAAAGGGTACCTCAGGGGTTTACCTTACGGCTGAGTCCCTGCAGGCAATATTGTCCGTTTCATGTATTTTAAACCATTCCCTCTAAAGAGTACCTTCTGTGTCTAAAAGCAGTTATAAGGGGACAGCACAAATTCATCTCCTTCTCGGGCACACCTAAAAACTCATAAGCTCGACCTCTCGTTTGGTTAATAAATCTAATGTACTGCTTAATGGCACAAAATAGTGACTCCTAATGCCATGGAAGAATGTATAATTCTACGTGTTACACACAACTAAATTACAGTATAATTATCATTGGTGGGAGTAGTAATGCAGTAGTTGGCCCACTGTGCCATGGCCTCTCAATTCCTAAGTTCAATTTCTGGCAAAGGCTCATATCTGTGGTGATATCTAAACTGATCCTGCTTTATCAACCTGCAATTATCAGCATTGCTGAGTATGATAAAAGAGCCCTTGTCTGATATTTACCATCAACAATAATGCAATCCCAAATAACATCAAATCAATCCATTTAATATTGCAGCTTTTTCGAGTAAGGGGTGACAGCGACAGCATGCCGAGTAGTGCAGACGAGACCTTCCTTCCCCTAGCAACGGATTCCAGCTTCTGAGGGATGCACAGGTATTCCCAGGCGATCTGAGAGACAGTCCCACCAGATGTCCTGGGCTGGCCTCGAATCTCAACTGACTCATTTCCATCTGGAGGAGTAGTAACTCAACTCCGAGGATCCTCTCACCCTATCGTACTGTGTGGATCCAGGTACCCTGTAGAGAAACCTCATTTTGTACGCTTGAGAACGTGCCTTTTGGAAAAACATGTATCTTTAAAAACATATATTACAGTGAAGTAATTGTCTAGGTGGGGCAGTGTAGTGACAAGTGAGTAGCACTGCCGCCTTACAGTAAGAAGACTCTTATTCAATTCCTCGTTCAGGTGGCTTTGTGTGTGACGTTTGCATATTCTCCCTGTGTCCACATGGGTTTCCTCCCACAGTCCAGAGGCATGCTACCCAGATTCATTGGCCTAACTAAATTCCGCTGGTGCCCTGCGATGGACTTGTGTCTCATGCCCTGTATGGTTATGGTTAAAGTTTAATTTTTTCGGAGATTGTTGCTGTGCGTTTATATGCCTTTTATTTTATACGTGGTGGCATTGGATATTTTTTGAAGATTGATGTGTTGCAGGAATCCCGTATCTACAGCTTGCAAGCATAATAGAGGTAATAATAAACATCTATTATGCTGGGTATAGCCCTGCCATGTGCCCCGAGTCTGCCCGGGTAGGGTCCAGTTCACCCAAACCCTGTACAGAATTAAGCAGGTACTGATAATGAATTAATGAACACATTTCCCACTTCAACACTCCATAGCCAATAATTACTACATACATAACTATTATATATTCAGCAAAACAAATACGTTCTTAAAATTGTACCAGGCTTGTAAATACTGTAGTTAGTAATCATGAAGGCTTAATTCCAACCCAATATGCAAATAAACCTATGGATTTGTTAAATTTGGGTTTGTAAAAACCTACAGGTTTGTGGCCAACTCAAAAACAATAAACATGGCAATGTTTATCTCTGACAACACAGTTCAAAGCAGTCATGACCACAATGATGAATTTTAAAAAATGACTCAAAGCAGACGATGTGCTTTTCAAAACAAAATGCCACCGCATTTGAAGATGGTGGACTTCGATCAATTCACACTGCCAACCAACCATGACATTTGGTTGACAAACATGACAATGGCATTAAATTTTACAAAAATAGGGTACCAAAGGGGCATGTGAGAGGCATCCTCAGGATAACGCAATTGAAAAAAACAGATGAGTCACAGAACCCAGATGAGTCACAGAACTGGAGACAGCCAAATACTCATAAAAAGATACAGATACGTTGCTGAAAAGGTCCACCAAAAACGCCGATAATGTTAAAGGAAAAAAAGGAAAACGGTTGAGGGTACGGCCTTGCTATAATCGACTGACCAACCGCTTCTTTATTGGATTGTTGTGAATGCTAACTTATTTATTTTACTTACCATTTGTACATTTTGTGTTAATAGTTATCAGAATTTGTTTACTTCTAATTGGTGTACATCGGTTTCTGTATTAGTGTATTTTTAAAACATACAAAACAAATGGGAGATTATTTTCCTTCTCACCCCAAAAGAAAAAAAAAATCTGCAAGGGATTTACTTTCTAAAACGAAAGAGTTGTGCATAAGACCATGCCCGTGCTGTTGTCACTTCAAACAGTTTGACATGAACCAAATACCATGAACCAACTATATTCATATACCAACTGCTTAACCCACTGCTGCATGACTGTTTCTACACACCGTGTCCGTCATTGCGAATTCACCAAAATTCATCATGCCGGTTCAGTGCGGGTATAACCAGTAGAGGGAGGCCGGGATCGGTTCGGACGCCGCTATCCACTCATGTTAGCCGAGGAGGGAAATAGAAGCTATCTAATGCTGCACAGCACAATGCGCTAAACACTGCACTACCGCCATGCAAAGTAGGCCTTTCCCTATTCGCTAAACAGGTGTGCGTGGGAACGTCTGAAAAGTGTTGGTTCTCTTTGCTCAATGGGACATCAGTTGTCTCCGTTGGAAAAAGCTAAGCCAGTAGTTGAAAGCATACATTGACCGGGTAAAGAGGCTCTATATAGGGCCTACCACTGTTTTGACTTCCACAAATTGGCACTAGCTTTATCCACCAAGCAAAAGTGAGAGCCTGATTCATCAGTCCCGATTACCACGTTGTCTGTAAACATGCAACATCCGGCTGAATAGTGCTCCGGTTGAAATAGATACCAGCTGTAGGTCTACCCACTGCTGGATATCGATCAGCTAGGGTGCCACTATGCGATGGAATACTGCACAGCCACCCCCGCACGATACAGCATTGTATTAGTAGCGCTTCTACTGCTCTACAGCAGACTGTTTATAGAACACGGTACATAGACGCGATTAATCACGCAGCGCTCTTTAAAGGCAATGTATTTACACTGTACGCACTGTACAATATAACACGCGTGCCGTCTGCATTGCGCATAATTGCAATGTGCATTATCAAAATACTGTAGGAAATAGCTGTATAAGCAAATACATAGCATCGCTAATATGAGTCGGCGCGATAAAAATAACGACTTGGTACATAAACCGCATGCCCACGGTTACCGTGTCATGGCGACAAGACGGGACGTTAAGATTCGATTCCAAGTTAACACGATAGATTCGCAGGCGCTCATAGCGAAGCGATGCAGTTTGCCGACGGCAGACGATTCCAAATGCTTAATGAATCGATTAGTGTTTAAGCTCCAACCCTTTACATGGAATCGATTTTTAAATCTGTTTATAAGTGATTCCGCCCAAGTATTGGCATTGTCTCACGTAGGTCCCTTTAAACTTGGGACGGACTTAGGGACACGTGGAGCGGTAGCTGGAAAACAAATCTGGCCACCCGAGTTCGATTCCCTCTCAAGGCCAACGCAAGTCACGATTTTCTGACCGAGTACTTGACCGCCTTTAGGTCGACTCAGCCACAAATGAGTACCTAGTACAATGTGTACACATTGTCAGTTATTGATTAATAAAAATTAACAATTGCATTTATAGAGCGCCTTTCACCCGATGGTCACAAAGCGCTGCACAGGGCTGCGGAGAGAACGGCACGTCAACAACGACAGAATGGACAATCAGCAACATTTTTTTTGGGGGGGGGGGGGTTATGCAAATCCGAGCTGTGGAGAGAACGGCATGTCAATAACATCAAGACAGTTCAACTGAAAGCCAAACAGTAGCGATAAATTAAAGCACACAAAGTCAGCAGATACTAAATAAAATAAACAATTCTTAAACAAACAAGGATGGAACAAATGTTCCTGAGCAGACGCAGGTTGGAAAAGAGCCAACATTCCGGCACGGCACCATTGAGCCGCATCAACAGTCCGAGCGAAAGGAAGGAATAAATGTTCCGGTGCAGGTGCAGGTCGGAAGAGAGCCAGCATCCTGGCACGACAACAATGAGCCACATCAATAGTCCTAGACGGAGGACTTGAAAGCTTTATGGAACAAGTGAGTCTTCAGACAAGATTTGAAGATGGCCAAGGACTCGGCTGAACGAATCTCCAGTGGAAGGGCATTCCAGAGTCTTGGAGCAGTGTGCGAGTAGTCTCTGTCACCCATCGAATGGAAGTGCGACCTCGGCACATGCAGCAAACCTGTATTGGAGGATCGAAGTTGTCGTGTTGAGGAGGGTGCCTGAAGTAGGTCCTTTGGGAGAGAAAGGCGGCCGTGCGTGGTGCTGGTCACCCAACTCCTCGTGTGCCGTGCCGACCTTCGTAGTCTGTTAAGGCTCTACGGGGGATGTTTTTGAACTCAAGAAAGAGGCCAGGGAGAGCCTACAATGAGGGACTTCATGACCAATGTAATTGTCGCGACGCATGCATTTCCCCAGGGTGGGTTCTTCTTATTGACCTTCACGCGCCGGCGACGATCGCACTTGCATTGGCGGCCACTCATCCTCCCTCTCCATGACAGGCATACTGGGACTCCGAAGACTCTCCATCTCAACAAACGAGGTATGCTTTTAACGCTATGGGTACATACCTCTATATAAGATTACAACAGGTTTTACCGTGTCTGGCGATTATGCAGGTGTTAAGACCTGTTGTAATCTTATATAGAGGTATGCTTTATTCGGCTGAGCCAAACCCGAACAACGACCACGCGGTCAACTCGCGGTCAACTCACGGTCACATGAACGAACTCTCGCCTCCAACGCGACTTTCTCTAACGCCCCCCTCCGTACTTCCACACATCCCCTTATATTACCCCTAGGAGCCCCACTCCCGATCCGGTCTGACGTCACCCAGTCACACGATGTTACCCCATGTCTGTGAGCCACTTAGCGCTGACCCACGGCCACGCCCAACTACCCGGAGTAACCTGATGAACGACCCGATCCGACCCCAACGTGACCTTCACCATGCACTCAGCCTGACACGTGCGAGGCTTGGCACCACACAATGATCCACATTTTTGGGTTAGGCCACATGGATCAGCATAATCAGAATCTGTTTAATCCTGCACAAGGTCGTGGGGGGTTGGAGCCTATCCCGGCAGACACAGATGTGTATTATTACAGCAGAAAATACCCAGTGAACTTGCAAGCTCTAGATGTAGGATTCAATAAACGTCTAAAATGATCAACGTAATAACGCGTACAATCAAATGGAAAATAAACTTACGGCAACAATCTGTAAAAATTACACTCTAACCGTCATCATTCTCAGGGGGCAAGGAATCGCTATACCCATGGTGGGACGCCAGTCTATCGCAGGACACTGTGCACTACTTAGGTGGTGAATTAACCATGGCAGCAGCAGAATGGTGTCTTTGGACTGGGAGGACACTGTAAAAACCGGCGATTTAAAACTTTTAATTTTATAATACGTACAACATTCATTCAATGCTACAGATATTCGTAGATAGAACGACTTAGGGGCACAAATTATCCATCCATCCATCCATCTTCTTCCGCTTATCCGGTGCCGGGTCGCGG
>JAZEWT010000004.1:12045562-12067126 GCA_036362905.1 Mordacia mordax
TGTGAGGCGAAACGTCGCGAGGAGAGGAGAGAGAGCGATCGACGCGGCTGTCCCGAGAGAGCAGCTTTTCGAAGCAATCATCAATTTACTATGTCCTATATGAAGGACATTGCTCTATGGTGCTGTACATACAAATCCAGGCCAATGCTATGAGTTATACACAAAATGCAGTGATATGCTATAAATAAGGGTTTATTTGTGCAACTGTTCACTAGTTTTATGTGATCTTGTAAAATTCAGCATGACATTTTAATCAAATCAAAGCCAGAGATCAGTAAATCCTATTTGTCAGGCATTCCATAATCTGTGATAGAGAATATATTAGCAGCAAAATCTAAATTTTTTAATAGATTTTTTGGATCATTTAATCCGTACTGCTTTTGCTAAAACACATCGTCGAGCAGGTTAAATATATATAGTATCACCATAGTTAAAATAAAAAAAACATCGTTCAATAAGTTTGATGTACATGCTTTATAAAGTAACCTAACATATGTAACAAAAAAAAGCAATTATAATTAATCGCTCTTATTTTTTTAAATTGCCAGATGTAAATATTTTAGACTTTTTTGTAGTTTGGAAATTCCAATTTTAAAAAAAGATGCTAATAATCCTTACTGCTTTGAACTAAAACATTGCTCTGCTTCCTTAAATAAACGTAGTATGTACAATTACAGAAAATAATGTATCTTTGCTATGTATTATGGATGTTAGATCACAAATAGCTATTACATTGATGAGCAATAATAACGGAACGTTTTTGTAAAGTATTGTACTGGCTATGTTCCCCTTTTAATTCTAAAATTAAATCTGCGGCACTGCAGCTGTCAAATTGCCGTTCATAAGTTATGCTGTTAATTCATGCTGGAGACCACACCTAATTGAGGTTACCATTAATTTAACGCATACATCAAATTGTTAATAACTCTTTCTGGTGGTTTTAGAGGTGTTGTGTGTGAACATTGGTCGTGTTATCAAAAAGTAAATCTTCCACCTGTTTTATCACTGAAACATGCAAGAGGAACTGCTCTTCTCTATACATAGCCTGGCTCCACTGATGGAAACTCTACGTTCCATTGGCAAGGCCTGGAATCTGCACATATCTAATAAATCAATTAATCAATTTATGGTTTCAATAATCGGGACAATGTTATGAAACAGCTTAGTATGGTACAGCATGACGGCACAATACTGTATGTGTTAAGCTCACCAACATATTTTATTTAACTGTACATACAATAAATAATTTAGGCTATACATCATATTTTCCAAATACTGCTTGGAACAATATTGGCATATAAGTGTGTTAGTAGAATTATGAAGGGTTAAAAATACTTGGCTATTCCCTCTCTCCATACACAACATGTAAATACACGACATTTTACCCAAGATGGAGACATCAGTCTCAGGCGAAACGTTGCGAAGGAGAGAAGAGGAGCACTTCACAAGGCTATCCCAAAAGAACAGCTTTCGAAAGCAATGTTAACGCATCGAGCCGTGAAAACCTACATAAGTACAAATACATACTATTGAAAAATTGGCAATAGACGATTCTAGCAATAAAGAAAATAGGCATAACAAGCAAATATGATATTAAGATCGTCTTTATATTTCTTGAGTTATATGTGCTAATGTTTTACGATAACACCCACTTATGTGCTATATACAGTTAAATATAGAAACTAAAAGGAAAAAATATATCTGTTTTTGCTAGCCACATTGGAGATGTTCCAATATGCCCCATTACATTGGAGGTGTTCCAATTAGACATGTTGTTATACGTGACACATGTGTTGTTCATTACATACAATCCAACTTAATTATTACAGTAGGATTTCATATCATTTATTTCAATAATACTTTATGGTATTCAACTTATATCAAAACACTAACTATTGTTAATACTGTTACATGTATATGTTACGTCAAAGTAATTATATTTGCATGCTTACCAGTGCTTAATAAAGATATATGAATCCTTGGCACTTTGCCTTTTAAGTGGCCCCAATGACTAATGGACAATACATAAAAAGCTGTATATTGCGCTAAATAACCATATTTGTTGCCTGGCCGTTGCTTGGGGTGGAAGAGTGTTACCAGTGGTTATCGCAGAGGTCTTAAACAACACGTGTTTTCTGGTATAAGCTAGATTTTTTTCTTACGACATAAATCTAATCTAATGGGCGGGGCGGTGGCCCAGTGGTTAGCGCTGACGCCTCACAGCAAGAAAGTCCAGGGTTCGAATCTCGGCTCGGGTGCCTTTCTGTGTGGAGTTTGCATGCTCTCCCCGTTTCCGCGTGGGTTTTCGCCGGGTACTCCGGTTTCCTCCCACAGTCCAAAAGCATGCTCCTGGATAGGTTGATTGGCTCGCAGACTAAAATTGTCCCGCAATGCCCGGCGATGGATTGGCGTCCCGTCGTCGGGTGTTTTCCTGCCTTACGCCCTGTGTTTCCGGGATAGGCTCCGGCTCACCGTGACCCTATATAGGATTAAGCGGTTTCAGATAATGAGATGAGATAAATCAAATGATTCTGACCCATATGTTATAGCAGGTAATATGCATTGATATAAACTTTCATTAGGCACACAGGCATATTGTGTTGCCTCTTGTATTAAGTTAAATTAGATATGAAACAAATCCTGAAAAGCATATAATAATAATAATTGCACTTCTAGAGCGCTTTTCACGCGTCACCAAGCGCTTCACAGAGCAGTGAAGAGAACGGCATGTCAGTAACAACAACAACACTGGCGTCACATCCTGGGTATTAACCCACCTTGCACCCTCTGTCTACCATAAAGAAGGCTGGAAATATTATTGGAATCACACAGATTCAGAGAAGAATACGTCATTCAAAGGACATTGACAAATCAGCAATATCAACATTTTTTCAGTTTTAAGAAAAGTAAATGGTCTTCAACAATGCGCGTCACTATTATGATTGATGGCCAATAGTCGAGACTAACGATCGAGTGGTTGCCAAAAGTAAGGAACGCCTGAGATAAACACAACGGAGATAAAATGGTGAGATCAGCTCATGTGCTGAAACTGAACAGATGTTTTTACCGTGCGACATAATGATGATCTCATCTCATTGTCAGACACCGCTTAGTCCTGTACAGGGTCGCGGTGAGCCGGAACCTATCCCGGCAGACACAGGGCGCAAGGCAAGGACATACCCACGATAGGACGCCAGTCCATCAGCGGGCACTAAGGGCAATTTAGCCTGCAAGTCAATTAACCTATGCAGCAGCATGTTTTTTGGACTGTGGGGAGAAACCAGAGTGCCCGGCAAAACCCACACGGACACAGGGAGAACATGCAAACTCCACACAGAGAGGCACCCGAGCCGAGATTCGAACCCGGGACCTTCTTGCTGTAAGGCAACAGCGCGACTCCCTGGGCCACCGTGCCGCCCCGATAATGATTATACGATGGCAAAATATCAACGTAGTTTGCCAGTTTTACTAGAAACTGCAATTTATGCACAATGCAGTTTCTTCTAGCCAAACAGCATATTAGACTTTATAAACATAAATTATAGTCAGGGCGGCGCGGTGGCCCAGTGGTTAGCGCTGACGCCTCACAGCAAGAAGGTCCCGGGTTCGAGTCTCGGCTCCGGTGCCTTTCTGTGTGGAGTTTGCATGCTCTCCCCGTGTCCGCGTGGGTTTTCGCCGGGTACTCCGGTTTCCTCCCACAGTCCAAAAGCATGCTCCTGGATAGGTTGATTGGCTCGCAGACTAAAATTGTCCCGCAATGCCTGGCGATGGACCGGCGTCCCGTCGTCGGGTGTATTCCTGCCTTACGCCCTGTGTTTCCGGGATAGGCTCCGGCTTCACCGTGACCCTATATAGGATTAAGCGGTTTCAGATAATGAGATGAGATGAGATGAGAAATTATAGTCATCTGTGCCAGCATGTCGTACTCCCAAAATGTCATGAAATTATTGTAATAGCTAAGACGTAAAGTGTATTTAAATGTTTATCATTGTTCCTTTTACACTTATCTGATAACTCTACTAGAGAAGGCAGTTACAGGTAATACTTTGTGATGAAGCTGTAAAAGTCGTGGTTTGATTATTGCTCAGGTTGACTAAACATATACCATACTATTCACATGTTTCTAATATATTGAACATTTACCTTTTAAAGACTTGATTAATATTTTATGGTTTTCATCCATACTTTGAAGGAAATTAGGAATTTTAAAAATTACATATTTTTCACAAAATATTATCAGGACTTACATTTTACGATGATATTCGTATGTTTTGTCACTTTTAACATACATGGTGAGGCATGTGTCACCACTGAGAATATTTAATTTACTTTATGAGGAATAATGGCTAGCTATGAATTATTACAGAAATTCTTGAAAGTGTCCTCCAACACGTTTAATACACATGTTGCATCTTAGTACTGGACCCAGTGTATTCAAATAATTCTTACGAAATTAGTGCAGCCAAATATAAAAAAATATATAATTCTCGGCAAAACGACTTATGCCACACCTTGTATCATCCCAAAGTCACATGCTCATATTGCGAGTACATCACATACAAATACATATACAAAAGTCATGGATTTTGGGAGCACTTTTGAATATAGTGTTTTTTTCTTAATTATTATTCCACTAAACAACTGTTTATGCCACCCACACTAAATTATTTTTCTGATATGTATCATGGCAATGCCATTATGTTCTTGCTTATGGAAATATGTTCAGGAGCTAAGTAATATTATCTAGGTCTGCTAGCTACAATGAGAGGGCTGCAAGAGATGGTTTGTGTAGTTTTGCTCTTTCTCTTCATTACAATAGTGCATAATACAGTGGTTTACAATAATACATGGTTCATAGATTGGGTTGCATAGCCATAGTGGCTTGACTTTAATTTCCATTCCTGAATTAGATATGTACTTTGGCTTGTTCAGGTTTTGACCCAGTTGACACCATTGTCTTTGAGGAATGTCACGTCAGCAGGTGTGATATGTTGGTCTCGAATGAGCTGTTTATTCTAGACATCCATATCGTTCCACGGTTCATCAGCGTTCTTCTGGATCTGGGTGAGAATCTAGGATGGTAACATCACGATCCGAAAATGGGGATCTGGAATATCGAAAAAAATTAAAATGAAATGATATTCAGCATGATCTTCTATCTAACTGTGAATAATTCTGAATCTATCCGTAGGAGCATTCCTCAAAAGGGAGATTTATTTTTTTACGTTTAACTCAGAAAGTGAGAGGAACATTTTTTTTAAATCAATATAATTTACCATTTTTCTTAACAACAGCCAAAAGCACAGCTCACCTTCATTACACATTTTAATATAGCCTTAAAAATAAAAATAATATTTTTTATTTCCAACATGAACTATAAAATCCTATAATATACTCATCTCATTGCCAGAAACCTCATCTCATCTCATTATCTGAAACCGCTTAATCCTATATCGGGTCACGGTAAGCTGGAGCCTATCCCGCAGACACAGGGCGCAAGGCAGGGACATACTCACGATGGGACACCAGTCCAACACGGGGCACTGTGGGCAATTTAGTTGGCAAGCCAATTAACCTAAGCAGCAGCATGTTTTTTGGACTGTGGGAGGAAACCAGAGTCTCATCTCATCTCATTATCTGAAACCGCTTAATCCTATATAGGTTCACGGTGAGCCGGAGCCTATCCCGAAAACACAGGGCGTATGGCAGGAATACACCCGACGACGGGACGCCAGTCCATCGCCGGGCATTGCGGGACAATTTTAGTCTGCGAGCCAATCAACCTATCCAGGAGCATGCTTTGGGACTGTAGGAGGAAACGGAGTACCCGGCGAAAACCCACGCGGACACGGGGAGAGCATGCAAACTCCACACAGAAAGGCACCCGAGCCGAGAGATTCGAACCCGGGACCTTCTTGCTGTGAGGCGTCAGCGCTAACCACTGGGCCACCGCGCCGCCCCATATAATATACTGTTGAATGTAATCATGTATATAAATGAGATGTAAGTGCATAGCACACATGTTATTATACTATAGCTGAATAATGATAGAATGTTAGTACATAAATATTCGAGTGGTGGTTATACATTCACACATTTCCACATTATGGTTGGCCTCACAGAAATAAACACACATTTTCAGAATTATATTTTTGATAGTATACATCCCATGAAAACAATATGTCCCACATATGTATACACCACCAACAATCTTGATGGATTAACATAGGTAAGGTATAATCATTGTGGAGTGGAATTGTCTTCAATGGTTTTTGTTTTGCTGGAATATGTTCAATTGCGTTACCTTTGGCATATTTTTACTGCTCCCCAAACATGTGACCATTTGTCCATATTCAATGACAGCCACTTCTTTGTGAGGTTTCCTGTTGAAATTCTTCATAGAATACCCTAAAAGCTCAATCCAAAACAACACATAATGCTCACCGAGTTATACGTCGGCAAACACTATCAGGAATGACTGGGTAATAAACCATGATTGACGAAAAGTTGCATTTTTCGTGAATAAATACCACACTGTAATTTGCATTTTTATATTAAGCAATCTGTTTATATATGCATGCATATTACTTTGATATTTAAGGATTTTTTTTAGGAAAGTGGTTTTAAAATTAAATTCATGTACTTCAGCAGGATGTTTTCTAATTATATAGCGATGGGGTTTTGCCGTAATATTTCATACCCTCTTCATTATGGCATATTGAAAACTGTAAACGTATGTCTGTTTGGCATTGCTTATACCATTCTGTCAAAAAAAGAATAATACCAAGTTTAATAACAGTATTTTTAAAGTGGAATCAGCCTGCCTCGTAATGTTTGACATTTCCCTCCATGTACGTAATATTCCTAAACAAAAACATATTTTGAGCTACAGTGTCATTCATTATGCCAATTATTAAATAAGACTGTATTGTTGGTTACTGTTACCTTTGTTGAACCGTTTTTTCTTTCTAAAATAACACATGTTTTGGTGACGTGTGGCCAGCATGTGTTGATCCTGGTTACTCGTGCATGCTGTGTGCCACGATGATTATTGTAGGAATGGAAAGGCCACTTCAGCATGCTTGAAAGCAATCCACGTAAAAAAACTATCCTGCCAAAAATAGTATAGTATGACAAATACTATAACGTGATGAAAGCAATCATGTAGGAGAGAGCAGCTTTTCGAAGCAATCATTATGTAGGTACCCTTCATGCATTGTGTTTAATTATTATGTGCTGTGCTTAAATGGAGGAATTAGAAATTAAATTGACTGACTTCTCACAGATTTACCCCAGATTGTCAAAGATGCCTCTGCCTCCGCAAATTCAACACAGGAAGTAATCAGAGGCAGGCGTGATACAACAGTTAACAACAGCTTTCAAAGATGTCGTAAATTATACTGATTCTAAGGGGGGGGGGAGAGTGGGTAACACAATAAGCAGAGAACAGGTTATTGTAAAAAACACCTATGTTTTTAAAAATCAAATGTGTGAAAAGGGATGTATATGGCGAACGAAATATGAAATACACAGAAGTGTTGAACCCATTGGGACAAATAATTGCAACCCATTTTCAATGTATACTCTGAATGGACGCCTCACCACAGCAGGTAACACAATACGCTTTTCATTATTAAGGTCAGTTTTCCAAAAGCACTCCAACCTGCTCTAATCTGCCTCTTGTTTCATCATTGTGATCTCGGTCCACCTTTCATAGCTGCCGTTCTCAACCACTGACAATATATGTACGATCAATCAGATTTTGTAAGAGACTATTGATATCAAACACTATTATGCCCAGCCATTGATAACTATGAAAAGGCGCATGGCTCAGACATCCAAGCTCTCACAAATGGAAGCATAATCTTATTATTATATTTTCAAACAATAAAGGCGTGCACAAAAATGGAAACAGACTGAGAGACAACATTAAAATGTCAACAAATATAATACGTGATACAAAAAAAAGTGCAGTGAAACGATCAGATTTGCTTTTCACCAATGTTTTTCATAGCTGTATCGGAATATATTAATTCTCCAAAAAACATTTTGAAATAAAAGATGTAAGAATAAGTGCAGAAAATATTAATCATCTCAGATTGGCTGAAAGTATAGTGATTATATTTTTGGCGGTGTAAGAAAAGCAGAGGAAGAGCCTAATGCCATTGATAAGTGTAACTCTCAAAGAGCTGGTGAGCTTGATAATGCCTTCGTAAGTAGCTTGAAGGGAGATCACGTGTCAGATTTAATAAGACTAAAAGACTGGGTGATCTTGACAAAGCATATGGTGGGGTTTTTTGTAATCTTGAAACACAAGCTTTTGT
This sequence comes from Mordacia mordax, assembly GCA_036362905.1. NCBI lineage: Eukaryota > Metazoa > Chordata > Hyperoartia > Petromyzontiformes > Petromyzontidae > Mordacia > Mordacia mordax. The sequence goes on from JAZEWT010000004.1 coordinate 12,053,887, forward strand.
GGATTCTGCTACCATCCCACCTGCAATACAATGTGTTTTAAGCACACAGAAAAGAGCAACATATATGCTCGCGTGCAAACATATGCCCAACAATATGTCAAGATGTAACCTTTTCTTTTTGGAATTATCAAAAGCAGCATCTCGCTATAAATGTTTTTGGTTTGAAGTGATTTTATGATTCAAATGAATCCACCCGCAACTGTGCCACAAATATTTTCACATCATTTCATATCACCTATTTACCAACAGTAGACCACAGTGGACATGATTCATGATAGGGTCGAGTGTGTCACAGTGTTGATAGTACATACCATGCTGAACTATGAACCTAGCCATGTTCGTCTGAATCCCGGCGGCTAGCTTCAGTGTTGAGTGGTACTGTGTCAGTCCAGGACAGCCACTCGATCTCCAGTCCGCACCGATCAACAGTGAAGTATGGTCCAACAAATTTCGATGATCAAATAATGTGTCGAGGACCTTCATCGAACAGTAGCCTGACAAAGAGCTGTACATCATCATTTGTTATGTTTGCTTCAGTGCAAAATACCCCTCATAAATGTGTAAAACCGAACGAATTTTACGTGGAAATTAATGGTATTTGAGCAATGATTACTGTATGTGTAAAGAGTTGTACTGTGTTCATGCTCAAATCTTTAAGGACCAACCCAATTGCTACAGGAAAGCACTTGATTGTACTCGTACCAACCATTTTTCCAGCATTCTGGCTGATACCTGTGACAAGCCCAATATTCTCTTCTCGACCATTAATCAGCTCCTTCATCCTATCAGTCAGTCACTCACCCTCACCTCTCTTCATTAATAAAGATCAGGCGGATCAGTTGATTCAGTTTAACTCAGACAAAGCTAAAGCCCATGGAATCTCTACCGAGTTTTAACCACCAACCAATACCTCAACAAATGTTCCTTCCCCCTACCTTGATCTCAAAGTTTCTGCAATTTTCCGAGTTAATGGAATCTGATGTCTCTTCATTAGTTTCCAGACCTCGGCCTAGAATCTGCTCTCTGGACCCCTTCCATCCAAACTCATCTGGGCAAATTTCAAATCCTCTGCCACCCTCGTCACTAATCTCTTCAATAACTCATTTTGCTCCGACATCATTCCCCCACTATTCAAATGTGCCGCAGTTACCCCTCGGATCAAAAAACCTGGCCTTGATTGCAACATCCCTGGTAATGATCGCCCCATCTCAAATTTACATTGCTTTCTGAGGTCCTTGTACGTGCAGCAGCCGATCAACTACCTGTCACTGCTAATGAAGGCTTGCCAAGTATTCTTGTTTTAAATATTTCTGACAATTATACAGGTGTTCAGATATTTTTTACATATATACACTGGAAAAAGTACCCATAGCTTAAACAGCTCGACCTGAGCGACTAAAGCATTGATATTGCATTGCCCTGAGCTGACTGCCTTTTGGAAACATTTGGCTAGCACTGATAATCAGGCTATAAATAAAGCCATGCCTGGTGTAGGCCAATCAGTTTGAAGGACAATGCATATATTATCAAAGCATTTTGTTTGCATATTTCGCCATAAGTATGTGTGGCTTTTGCAAACTAGACACCTTATGAAAGGTGTCTAGTTTGGTGCTTTTAAACCTTAAAACCTGAATAATTTTCAGAAATGGTAAAAACCTTTTATCTTTTTTACATATGTACACTGGCAAGAGTGATTGCTTCGAAAAGCTGCTCTCTCGGGACAACCGCGTCGATCGCTCTCTCTCCTCTCCTCGCGACGTTTCGCCTCACACGTTGGAGGCATCCAACGAACGTGGATTTTCTTTATGGTTCAGCACAGTACACAAACAAAACTGATCAACAAAAACGCACAACAATACTTAAAAACAATACTAAACTTTGAATGTTGGGTCAACCAACAGAGCTGCTAAGAGCATAGCATGTCAGCAACAACAACAACAACAATGACATATAAAGGGCAAATCAACAACACTAAAAAATTGCTTTTTTCAATTAAACTATTAAGTACATAGACTCAGTGGTCCGAAGACTTTTTTACATGACATTTCCACATACAGCCATGTTTATCGCCCATATACACATGATTGCACTTTCATTTTTATTTGCTGAAAATGAAAGTTCATCACAAAATTATAGAGGAATGTGAATTAATCAAATTCACATTATAAATGCAGCACCAGATGTATTACTCATCTAAAGAGTTTTGAGTGCTGTAAAGGATTACAAATTAGGCTGGTCATTAAAGATTGAAATTTAATATGTAAATACGTGACATTAACATTTTCTTTCATTTTACTTTTCTGGAATGTAAATGAATCCAGGCTCGTAATTAGAAATGTTATTCTCACCGAGGACAATTCGCATAAATATAACTGCTAACTCTCTTGGGAGGAAGAAACATTTTTACTTTTGCAGATAGTACATTCAGTACTTCACAATTTCCCCTCCCCTCTTCATCCTTCACACCACCTCGTCCCTCAGACAACAATATCACATTTCGATGGTTACTTCGTTAAGCTTCTCTCTCGGGACAGCCGCGTCGGACATTCTAGGCATCCTCAAGCGCTTGAGGATGTCTCGAACGCGTGAGGCAAAACGTCGCGATGGAGAGAGGGAGCGATCGACGCGGCTGTCCCGAGAGAGCAGCTTTTTGAAGCAATTGTCATGCATCGAGCCGTGAAAACCTACATCAGTTTCACATTTTGTTTGAGAAATCCATGAAATGACTTTCTCGAAATGTCCTTTCCTCGCTGAACGACTCCTCATCTCTATTGAGCTTGAAATCATGTCGTCAGCAAGATAAAAATAAAGAGCGTAATACGCAAATGGGAATTGTTAATAATTATAATAAACACTACATAAACATTGCAGCAGTTGTGTTGCATAAATTATTTTATCTATGATAAGTCAACACTGGGTGTACATTTGCATAAATTTACATCATTAAAAATATACTATGGGCGGCACGGTGGCCCAGTGGTTAGCGCTGACGCCTCACAGCAAGAAGGTCCCGGGTTCGAATCTCTCGGCTCGGGTGCCTTTCTGTGTGGAGTTTGATTCCTGCCTTACGCCCTGTGTTTCCGGGATAGGCTCCGGCTCACCGTGACCCTATATAGGATTAAGCGGTTTCAGATAATGAGATGAGATGAGAAAATAAACTATTCACAACGTGAGCAAATTCTGCACCTGATCATTGACGAAACATGGATACCGAAGTGCGAGGAAACCACAGAGAGACAGGAAAGGGGGGAAGGCGAGTAGCTGGTGTCAGAAACTGCGTCCTATATATTAAAATGTTTTCGGCCGATTACTGAATGGTTTTTTTTGTAGTTGTGGGAGGAAAACGGAGAACCCGGAGGAAACTCGCGCAGAACGGTTGCGGGAACACACAAATTTGACATGGAAAGTGACCCGAGTTGGGAATCAAACCGCCTCGGTCAGGATTTTCTTTCATTGAGGCAAAGATGTTGCCACTATGCCACCCTACCGCCGTTTCACCAGTCTATGGCATTAACACGACACCGAGTTAGAAAAGTGTGATTACATCCGATGGTATCATTAATAGCTGTCCAGCTTGTTAAATTAAACACTAATTGCTGTGTCGAATACAGGAATGGATAGGCGAAGACATTGACGTACATTTTGGTACATGCACGGTTTAAAAAAACTGCAGACAAAAAAACCGGGCATACATATTTACGTGCGTTTCTTCCATATAATTAAAACTGTAGATATATAAACAGTATCATCATTGTGTTATTAGGTGGTATTTTAAGACATTGCAGAATGGCAATTCTTGCAGATACGACAGCTGCAATAGGTTAGGAACCCTGGTGCTAAGATGAATGTGAACATACTCGCAGGTTAAATATGACTTGACTACATGCAGCTCATTAGGAACGTGTGACAACATGCGTGTTAAAAATATACTCCTACATTAACGATAGCCGAATATAGCCGTGCGAGTATTGAGAGACATTTCACGTCTTTTGCATTCCGCACGCTCTCTTGGGAACGCGTGGGAGCTGAAACGTGTGCACATTGACACTCTACGCCAGGCTGCTGCAAGTCTGTAAAAACGCTTGACAAGGATAACTATCTCATTCTCACTCATTGTCAAAAACCGCCTGGGCCTGTACAGGGTCGCGGTGAGCCAGAGCCTAACCCGACAGACACAGGGCGCAAGGCAGGGATATACCCACGATGGGACGCCAGTCCATCACCGGGCACTGCGAGCAATTTAGTCTGTGAGCCAATTAACCTATGCAGCAGCATGGTTTTTGGACTGTGGGAGGAGACCGGAGTGCCCGGCGAAAACATACGCAGACACGGGGAGAGCATGCAAACTCCACACAGAAAGGCACCCGAGTCGAGATTCGAACCCTGTGAGGCGACAGCGCCACCCACTGGGCCACCGTGCCACCCCTGACAAGGATGAAACAAACGTATTTGCCACCAAAAAGTAGATTTTTTTAAAGAATTATATTTTTACCATTCAATGTTTAAGAGTAATTTCCGCAACAAGTTAGATTATATTGTGCTTATTCGCAGACGTAAATTGATGAAATTTCAATTTACATACTCAAATTAGCTAATTTCCTAAATATTAAATATCTTGGTACGTAAAAATGCGATGTTAAAGTTGACTCCATAATTCAAAACACGTTTAAATATTATGCTGCTACCTACATACATTTACTAGGCCAATTAGTGTATCCAAATGTGTTACCCTAATAAGATACAATTCAAATGAGAGATAATGTACACATGCATAAGTTTTAATAAGCCTTATTTAAAATTAGTTTATCATGTTAATTAGTGTGCACATTTTTTAAAAAAATCTCCTTTACAAATGTAGCCTAGTAGTTGTTTGTAGTTTGAAGAGAAAAACTTTAATAATTACAAATCATGAGTGATGAATGTGCATTAACTTGGCGCAATGAACCTGGCTCTCTGAGTTTGATCCTGGCCAATGTCGCGGTAAAGTATGATCAAACTAGTTCCATGTATGGCGAGGGCTCATCCATCTTCGAGCATTATTAATGTGCTGCACGTGACAGCATTATTCTGTGTGAAATGCATGCATATGTGTATGTTATGTGGCGTGTGAACATCAGCACTAGAGGGATAAGCGTGGTCAAGTGTGGTGTTGGCCACCCACGTGCTCGTGTGCCGTGCCGATATTCATAGCTGCTCGCTAACACGAATGGCCCCAATTGTCTGTTATAGGTCATACAGTAAATCTTTGTCTTTGTGTGTTCACGAATGCCTCCTTGCGTGCATTCGTGTCTGTGTCAGTGCGTAAGTGGGTTAGACAAGATGTGTGGGCTTTTCGTGCTTACAAAAACTGATTACAATGCCTTGCAGCTTATCTACCTTCCACGCAACTATAAGATAACGCAGCTGTGCTTTGTGTCTCCTTTTATGGTTCATCACCCTGTCAAGTCAACAAGTCGTTTTTCTGGTTGTGCTTTTTTCTGAATGTCAGCCAAGAGAACTTTTCAAGTCCTATCGAAGCCTTATCGCTATCTGTTGGAGTAAATGCACTCAGCAATGTCCCTTTGTTGCATCGCAAATTCACCAACACTGTACGTATATAATCATGATGCTAGCCGTATAAACATATCTTATATGGACACTGTTTTAAGCCTCGAGCGCCACCCAATTTTCTGTGGAGTGCAAAAAAGTTGAGAAGCCCTGTATTAAGGTGCCCCAATGTGCTGTTATTATCGTACTGTTATTTATATTTGGTAACCCTCAGTATTTAAAGGGAATGGTGGTGGAGCAGGTGATAGTGCACTATGCCCTGAAGACATAAACCTAAGTTTATTTCCCAGCCATGACTAACTGCAGTGGCGAGTGACATCTCAACCGTTCCTGGACCCCACCTCCTTAATAAACCCACAATAAGTAGTGAGGTGAAGTATGGTAAACTTTGACCCATGACTAACATGACGTGGGGTAGGTCTTAATCTAAAAGTGGATTTACACAACGGTAAATAATTGCTTTAAATATGCTAATACTCTATTATGCTGTATTTTAAATCTGTTTAGTACGGTATATAATTCAAGGCAAAAGATACATATGCATAAGCATTTACATGAATGCTGTATAACTCAATTTAACAATGGTATTGATTTAACTTCAATCAAGTAAACGGCTTTAAAATAAAATATCACTTTCTGAATTTCTCTTTATAGTGTCGCTTTCAGGATAGCCCTAAACGACTCTTCATCTCGTTTCATTCTCAAGACAGTTGCTTTTCCAAAAGAGCAGCCCTTAGGAGAAATCCTTATACATTGAGCCCTGACAACCTACATCAATACGATATCTGGACAATATTACAAGCATTCGATTGCATTGTCACTAAGATATCATTGCTAATATTAAATTCAAAGGAGTTTGCAAATCCATAGAGGATAATTTTGCGTAAAGTAGACAAAAATAATCTCATCTCATCGTCTGAAACCGCTTAGTCCTACACAGGATCACGGTGAAGCCAGAGCCTATCCCGGCAGACACAGGGCGCAAGGCAGGGATATACCCACGATCGGACGCCAGTCCATCACCGGGCACTGATGGCAATTTAGTCTGCTAGCCGATTAACCTATGCAGCAGCATGTTTTTTGGACTGTGGGAGGAAACCAGAGTGCCCGGCAAATACCCACGCGAACACGGGGAGAACATGCAAACTCCATACAGAAAAGCACCCAAGCCGAGCTTCGAACCCAGGACCTTCTTGCTGTAAGGAGACAGCGCTACCCACTGGGCCACGTGCCGCCCCTTATATATTTCTGCAATATTTAAATGTACCTAATCACGTTTTTTTCCAAGTCATCTCTCAATGAATGTTATAACCATGACAATGTTAAACAAGCTGAGTAAACACATGGCTTGACATGTAGTGATGCTATATCAAGCTATATATCGTTTTTAAAACGAGTGTGTCGTTGAATGAAGGAAGCATATTAAATCATTGAAAATCATATGACATCACGAAACTGTTTACAGCAATGTGAGTGCTGCAAGGTCCCACTCACTTCTCATTGCCGTTCCTGGGCTATCATGAGAACTGTGACGTTTGCCAACTGTAACCCTCATTCCATGAACAATATGCTGACTGCCATCCGGGAAACAAATGCGCGATTCATATCAAATGACGGCTGCCTCCACTCTCGGCGGAAGCTTCGCCCGCGCACGCACGTGACCTTTTGACCGTCGAGATGACATCATGATTGCACGTTCATATGGTCAAATCCCAGTGAATTCATAGAACCGCTGTGGACACTTAGACATCCTTAATTTTTCCGTAACTTTTTAAAAGTTGTTTATAGTTTATCAACATAATAATCCAATATTATCCCAGGTGAAATAAATATCAGTAACTTCGTATTCATCACCTACCCAAGGAATATTATGTATGAGTCAAATTAAGCAATGTGTCTAAGTCACGTATTTGACTTGCTCAGGGTGCATAGTTTGGCATAGCATTAAATAATACAACTGACTATACATAATGCTGACCAGTTTACCACCTTTAAATGTTATTCATGTAGAGATTTCTCGTATAATATACATTTCCTTTAGTCAAGTAAAGATTAAGCATTGAAAAAGGCTAACGCCATCATTGCTGAACTTAGGAGTCTGCTCAAGTGACCTCGTGAAAGTCCCTTGACAGGATGCTTAGCCTACTCTTCCTAGATATCTTAGCAGCGGTGAGAGTACCCACACTTTACCCCTTAACATGCGACCTGCTGCTACACTGACCGTGGTACGTATACCCACTGATACAGCTCGATGGACGGAGAAGGTGGCGAATTTTAAAGATTTCCCCATTGTATCAACTCCGTCGCCTATAAGTTGAACCGGCGATCTCTGCATTACAGGATCGGTGTGCTAACCATTACACGATAGCAGCACTTAAGTGTCTTCACTGAATGTGCTGTCACAGTGCACGTGGTGTCACAGCCACTGCAAACAGTGGCGCAAAGTCAATGAACAACGACCTCCAGTCCCTCAGAGCATGAGACTCAACACCATCGGTGAATACTTCCCCTTCGCTGTCCTTCAACAACGCCTTACCTGGACCAACCCCGACATTCATCACCCTCTCGAATTAGCCGTGGCCCCATTTACAAGACAGTTGCGATGCATTACTGCTTAATGACAAGTTTGTGCAAAGACTTAAAATGGTTCAATGTATCCGTAACAATTTCTGCCATATCGCATTTAAATTTGCATTTATATAACAACGGAACAGTTCAATGCATGTATTATATTCGTAGGGATTTGGATAATACCACTATTTAAATGGTTATGCTTACTCAGTTATTGCATTAAAACATGCCCGTTTTTAAAGGGAATGCAAATATATATGATGAAAATTATCATGCGGCAAGATTAGCAGTTTCATTCAGTGCGTAGAGGTTAATGACAAATATGCAAATAAGCAGAAATGCAAATTGCTATTATGCAAGGTTTTTTTTTGTTATATTTCATCACCTAAATTATTAAAGGCACGGGTTAAGGGAAGTAGTTTTCGAACAGTAAACTACTTTAATTTGTGTGTAGATTAAGTTACTTAATTCTAACAGTCTTTAATAGACAATAATATATCATTAGCCAATTCTTTCTACTTACAACGTTAATCACAGGTTAAGAAAAGTGCTAAAGTGCATTCCAGTTAAAGATATTACAAATACTGTAGAGAGAAAACTATAGGAAGTAATGAGAGATGTAATAATATTTTCCATTCTTGTTGGTATAAGTTGTAAATATGGAATATTTATTTATATTTCAGATGTTTATATTTGTCGCGGGCGGCGCGGTGGCCCAGTGGTTAGCGCTGACGCCTCACAGCAAGAAGGTCCCGGGTTCGAATCTCTTGGCTCGGGTGCCTTTCTGTGTGGAGTTTGCATGCTCTCCCCGTGTCCGCGTGGGTTTTCGCCGGGTACTCCGGTTTCCTCCCACAGTCCAAAAGCATGCTCCTGGATAGGTTGATTGGCTCGCAGACTAAAATTGTCCCGCATTGCCCGGCGATGGACTGGCGTCCCGTCGTCGGGTGTATTCCTGCCTTACGCCCTGTGTTTCCGGGATAGGCTCTGGCTCACCGTGACCCTATATAGGATTAAGCGGTTTCAGATCATGAGATGAGATATTTGTCGCTAGCGAGCATTGTTTCACATCTGCTGAACGGTGATGTTTCTTCTGATTTAGTAAACATTAATGAGGATATATCACTACAATACTCGTATTAAATGTAAAATGAAAATGTTATATGACAGTATGTACGATGGATAAAAGTTTATCCAAGTGGAGGCGAAATGGGAAATATATGGTTCACTCACTTTACCATGAACATAACCTATTTGAGTTCTATTCCAAGACGTGGCTAACATCATTGGCAAGTGATATTCGAATGCGTCCTTGCTTTCTTCTTACCCTTCCTGCGCTGTCCAACATGATTAGGTTCAAACAACACCCATAACTGGTGCAAAATTGCGAGAGCATCACGCAGCAGTTTACATTTTTATTCTTAGATACTTTACATATGGGAGAGCGAGGTGGCGCAGTAAGTATCGCTCCCGCCTCACAACAAAAGGTCCAGGGTTCGGTTACAGACACGGGTGCCTTTCTCTATCAAGTTTGTGTGTTCTCCCCGTGTCCGCGTGGGTTTTTGCTGGGTACTCCGTTTTCCTCCTGTCGTCCAAAGACACGCTGCTGCATAGGTTAATTGGCCTGCTGAGTATATTCCCCCAAATGTGTGCCCTGCAATGTACTGGCGTCACATCCTGGATATAGCCCCGCCTGCCGGGAGAGGCTCTGGCCCCGGAGACCCTGTACAGCACTAAGCAGGTACCGATACTCAACTGAACTTTACATATGATTTATGCACCATATCATCAACACATCTACTTCTTCAGCACGAGATATCCTAAATCTCTTAAGTGGAGCAATTTTCAAACAATTTGAAATGCGCACCTACAATGTATGAGCATTGTATACTGCACTGCCGTTCAGATTCCTACCATCTCAGAGCTCAACAACTAAGACCAAAAGAATCAGCAGACTTTCAACAACCTAGGGGGAATTGATGCTGATACAAGAGCCATGAGCTAACAGGTGTCGTGTTTTCAAGTCGGCTTTTATAACAGCCTGGAAATAGGTCTGGTGGAGCCATCGACCCATGTGTCAATTAGGATTCCCTGCTGTCCATCGACCTGGTGGAAGATGATCTCACGAGGTGTGTCATCTTTGACCTTGAATGCGACATCACAGCCTCCTACTGCCACAACTTCGAACCACCAGGCAACCCTCCCTTATCCAACTAGAATCTCTCTCCCTGTCAGCCTTGTGTCAACTTCAATGCCATTGCAACCCCAAGTGTGCAGGGGAGGATTTTTTATACAAGGTCAATCGTAATACGTACATTGTAAACTGAAATATAATTGCATTCATTTAGACGTGAAATGTGAATCATAAAAACGTAATGGTGCATACCCTTCCCGAGTTTATGATTGTTAACTATGCACATTCTTTTCTTACTGAGAATATATAAATATACACGATTAAAGAAAGCTTGTGCATTACCAGATTTTTTTTACTGACAATGTCATAGTGGATTCACGGTGCCCTGGTGACAGAACCTTGGAAATATTACCTACACATCCTCTGATGTCAAGAACATCGTGGGTTATTCCATACTTCTATCCATATACTTTCTCATCTCATCTCATTATCTGAAACCGCTTAATCCTATATAGGGTCACGGTGAGCCAGAGCCTATCCCGGAAACACAGGGCGTAAGGCAGGAATACACCCGACGAAGGGACGCCAGTCCATCGCCGGGCATTGCGGGACAATTTTAGTCTGCGAGCCAATCAACCTATCCAGGAGCATGCTTTTGGACTGTGGGAGGAAACCGGAGTACCCGGCGAAAACCCACGCGGACACGGGGAGAGCATGCAAACTCCACACAGAAAGGCACCCGAGCCGAGAGATTCGAACCCGGGACCTTCTTGCTGTGAGGCGTCAGCGCTAACCACTGGGCCACCACGCCGCCCCCATATACTTTGTGGCCACATAATGTAAATCAAACTTAGATTTTTAAATCATATTATGTTGCTACCTGGCATCCATGGAGTACTTTAATTGCAAATAAATATATCTACTTACCAATTAACAAGAGCATTGATTAATTGTAACCATATTTCATGTTTCAAAGTTACAAATTAATAAATGTATCATTATCCAATTCAAGAAATATGGATAACAAGGATATGATTAATGGGGTGGATGGTTTAATACTGGAAATTAATATAAAACCATTCAGGTCATGGGGCGCTATTAGCAACATACAAGACATCTAATAAATAGAGAGTGTGAGTGCGTGTGATCTCATACATAGCAGGTGCAGTTTTATAATTGCACAGCGAGAAGAGTGAACTGAAATATTTATGGTATGGAGACATGGGGCGACAAGGTTTCTCTGTGTGCCCATCTCACTTGGGTCGTTTGCACCGAAAGCCATTCGGAGTTACGGTGATTGATAAAGCTGTAAATCAGTTTGAGACGTGGAACTGTAAGTAAACGACCCCTATTGTTTCACTCAAATGCTTCACTCTTGTGCTTTTCTGCATCAATTATTGGAAAAACAATAAATGTTTGCGTTTCCTTCTCCTGAAGGACCGTGATATCACTACGTTAGCACTGTCCTAATTAATTGTTTTTTTTTAAAGGCGTGCATGGAGTAAGTAACGTTCTCTTAAATGATTCATCCTCTTAAATCAGTTTAATGTGTCCAATGTGCCTTGTTATGCCATCAGACTATTCACAGCCTTTTGGTGTGAAAACGCCACATTCGGACGCAATCTCAATGCAACAATGTAAGCGGAGTTAAACAATAAAGTACGTTGTCGTTGAATAGCATCTTTATTTACATAATACTGTCAGATAAGTTATTTTCACCGTAGCCATGCCGCAAGTATTATTGTCTGCTTATTGTGTGTGCTTGGGCTGGAAGCTCCATGTCCCCGAAAGCCATTGGAGGACCAGAGGCAAGGACGCATTGTCAAGATAATTTAATTTGTGGCTCTCCTGATGAGGAAGGTGCATATGGCATTTCCCAGCGGGAGCAGCTCGAGGCTTTGTGCTCGGACCAGCCGTCTGTCAGCCTGTCCGTCTGACTGGACACGCGCACATCAACCCGCCTGTTCACCAAGCCGTCAGGGGCGACAGGACTCTGGAGCAGCCAGGGCGCTGAAGCGTAGTTTTTATTATTATTATGTGCACTGTATTTTAATGACTACCCATGGTGCAAATAAATTGGTCATTTCAATTAAAAATGGCAATTAACTTCAGTTATTAAATTCAGGTTTTTACTTCCTGTCCCAGCAGAACTTTTGCCCTGTAAAAATGACGAGGTCAATTAGGAAATTTAAGGTTATGTGTCAATGACAGCAAAAGCAACAGCCCGTGATTTTCGCTTAAACGTTTGGCTATTAAGAGAGCGCAGACCTTAACATGTTCATGATATTGGGCATTAATTTAAAAGCACATATTGCTAATTATGTGATGCGATGTACACATGCAGTAAACCTTGATGCATATATGAGAGTGCTTATAGGTACTGGTTATACAGCTGATTAATATAAGAAAATATATAGGCGATGACGTCAGGAAAGTTAGAGCGAGTGACTAAAGTTTCAGTCTTAGGTTTGTCTCAATAATGAGTAAAGCCTACACAACTCAATTGGGTACTTTCAACAAATGCATTATAACTGTTTTGAAAAAAAATGTGTATAAAATGCATAATAAATGTTGTAAATAATGCAGTTATAATGAATTATTTGCATATGATTAAAACATTTTGCGAACCAGGTACCTAATATGTCAAAATAAAAGAGGGAGCAGTGGTGCAATGGTTAGCTTACCAAGATGTAAACTCAGCCACTTGAGTTCAATTCTGGCAAAAGTTATGAAAACGAGTGATATCTGAACCACTTGCAGACCGCTTCACAAACTTTGACTGACCAGTGTGGTGAAGCATAGTAATAAGCAACTTACATTACTGACATGGCATGAGGCAGTCTTCATCCAGCAGCAGTTTCACAGAGTGTTGTAAATTATCTCTCTTTTAACTCCCACCTCCGGAAGAGCTTCTCACGGATTCCGAGGGAGGCTGGGGACATTGAGTCCGAGTTGACCATGTTCTCTGCCTCCATTGTCGACGCGGCAGTT
>JAZEWT010000004.1:12068385-12096575 GCA_036362905.1 Mordacia mordax
CGGAAGAGCTGGAGGAAGTGTCTGGGGTGAAGGAAGTCTGGGCATCGCTGCTTAGACTGCTGCCTCCGCGACCCGGCCCCGGATAAAGCGGATGAAGATGAATATGAAGAAGAAGATATTATTATTCATGACTTTCAGGCACCGAAGTTATGAACACACCATGTAACGTTGTTATTTTTCTCAAGAAACCAGCCTTGGACACAAACCATTATTGCATTTGCTTGAGATGGTGATTTTAAAATCACCACGATTGTCAGTCCTACCCCTGCCCTCTCTTTTCTTCAGAGCAATAATTCTACATATTTTCTACGCAAATGAAAATCCGTTTCATACCCCTCAGTGTATTGATAATCTGTGGTCCTTAGTGGGACCAGCCTAGATAGCAACGCAAGAAAATATTTTTTCAATTTAACATGTTTATGACAATACATGCAGAGTACATAATAAGTCCATCAATTATTTTCCATGGCTCAGTGATCTTATTCACACATTTCAATGAAATGATTGTGGCATGGAAATATACCCTGGCTGATTCTACCGGTATATTTTAAAGCGAACACTTTAGAAAAAAATTGGCTTTGTTTTTCTGCCATTAGCGTAGCCATGTTACACATGGTCCTGGAAACGCATGATAGAGGGACTTGTGTATGGTCATATGTCAATTAAAGTGAATGTTGTTGGGGGTCCGAGAAATAACCATGTTAAATGTATACACAAGGGCCCACTCAAACAAAACAAATTATAAATAAAATGCAACCACAATATTACATTATACTATAAGGTTCCAACAACATGTTAGTAAATAATTGTGTATGCATTATTTTATAGTGATGCATTCACCACCAATGAAATAAAGATATAAACTCCAACAATAAAATAATTGCTTTACTGATGATTGCTTCGAAAAGCTGCTCTCTCGGGACAGCCGCGTCGATGGCTCTCTCTCCTCTCCTCGCGACGTTTCGCCTCACACGTTGGAGGCATCCTCAGGCGAAGTTCGCCTGAGGATGCCTCCAACATCATGCATCGAGCCGTGAAAACCTGTGGCCTAAAACGAGAATGCCTAAAAATAAAGAAAACACGAATCAGAGGGCAGCACGGCGGCCCTTTTGGTAGCGCTGTAGCCTCACAGTAAGAATGTCCCGGGTTCAAAATCTCGGCTCGGGTGCCTTTCTGTGTGGAGTTTGTATATTCTCCCCGTGTCCACGTGGGTTTTTGTAAGCAACCCGGTTTCCTCCCACGGTCCAAAAAACATGCTGCTGCATAGGTTATTTGGCTTGCAGGCTAAATTGCCCTCAGTGCCCGGTGATGGACTGGCATCCCATCGTGGGTATATCCCTGCCTTGCGCCCTGTGTCTGCCGAGCTCGGCTCCGGCTCACGTCGACCCTGTATAGGACTATGCAGTTTCTGACAATGAGATGAGATGAGACAATGTAATATTGTGGTTGCACGTATCGGGGTAAAATACTCAAGATCATATATCTATTCATACTACACTGGCTGCTTGAGGCATGTAAATGCGCCTGCGTGTCATTGTTTTCATGTATAATATCAGTGTAGTACGCGAACCCTATCTCCTAGTCCAACCACACCTGCTCACATAAAAAAGGAATTGTCTAAATATAAAAATTCCCTTCAGAAATCTCTAATCCCAGCGGCATCTGTGAAATTAGCCACATCAAGACCAGCAACTTGAGAATATCTTTCGATGAAACGTCTTTTAGTCTTTTTGGAAAGTCAAAATTTCCTAGGCCAGAAGAAGCGCAATGGATGAGACTGCAAAGTGACAAAGAAGCATTGACAGACTTGTAGTGAAACACCTCTTGACACTCCGTTGGCATATTTTGTTCGTATGTGGATCAAATGAGAGTAGGATAGCTGACAATCAACACTATAACTTGCCCTGGACATATGATCTAGACTCTATATGCCTACCAAATTAGGTAAAATTTAAAATAATCAGAAAATCTTCTGGCATATCATTATTCCTAGCTTGTGTGTGATTTTATTCATTAATTTGTGAATTAATTTTCGAAGTAAGGAACACTGTTGCTACTGAAAATATTGTATACTATTTTTAAAATAAGTAACACAAATCTACAAATACAAATAACGCATTTAAAAAATCCACATGGAATGAAAACAGCAGATATATTCATTTCTCTATTTAACCAAGTTAATGTTGTGCTAAAAGATATAATGGATTCATGTAGGAATAAAAAATATGAAAAAGCACACATTGAAGAAAAACACTGCATCAAATTTAACAATGAAATATAGAAACTGATGTATCAGTGATATGTTTCCTTGACGTAAAAATGGGTTGGCGACACAACTGTCAGAATAGCCCAGACAGATGCTTACCAGAAAGCCATCATAAATTTGAAGAGTCCCGGAAAGGAATTAAGAAAATTGTGGCTGGAAATTACATTTTTGACAGACCTGTGCCCCAGCATAAAACCTTCATTTAATGTAATCAAAAGTCCAGACTGCAAGTTCAAAGGGTTTGGCCACAAGTACGAAATTTGTGCTTTTGTATCGCCCTTATTACCAACACTAATCATAGCCATGTGGAGGAAATTACCTGTCTAGGGAAACCAGATAAATGTTTAATTAAAGTACGCTATTTCAGCCAAGAAAAGACTAATAGCAGATTTTGTGACCGCTATATAAACAAGTGTCTGTCTTATTTGAAAATTTTCATAAAATAATTCTCCAAACAAATGGTCACAAAAACGGACCCAACGAATTTATTCAGATGCGGATTTATATAAATGTCTATTCAGGCATTCTGAATGAAAAAAAATTAAGTGCTATAAATATTATTGTTGAACAAAATCTCTCACAAGATATATAACTTTGCATCTTTTTACTGCATTACAGTCGGTATAAAATCCAGCTTATATCCAGGGCATAAATTATGCATGGAGAAAGGCTCCAATATTACTGTTAAACATGTCATTGGGGATTGATATGCTGTAAGCCATTTGTAGAGAGATCGCCAGCCACACGGTGAACACACATTTAAAAATAGCACAAACGAGATTATATGACATGTAAAATAAATAACTATGTAAATGAATGAGCAAAACAGTTTTTAACCTTTCATTTCACTGCTCACTGCACGTCACAGAACAATGTTCAACTGGGAATTGTGTTTTTTGTGACTAAGCATTTGAGAAAAAGACAACAAATTACTTTGAATGTGTTGATCATCATTGACGTTTAGAAAATAGCACTCCGACTTTGTTGAAATCGAGGTCTCAGAGGACAGAACCTGGAGACCTTGACTCTGACATTTCCAGAGGACTCCCAGGGCTCCTGAGAACAGTCACATCTGTTTGAAACAACGGGACACGTGACCCTCAATGACCCTTAACGGATACGCAGCGACAATGTTACATTATCATTCTCGCCAGGCTTTAAACTAATGGTTTGTAAAATGCAGGGCTATGCATTCGTTGTTTAAAATAACCCATGGGAGGATGGCAAAACTCGAACCTTTTATTCCTAACAAATTACAATATCAAAATAAAGTGGCTGAAGAAATGAAGGTGAAAAAAGTAAACCAATTTGATTTTTCAAGTGATTTTCACTAATGAAAACAAAATACATCCACCAAGAAGTCAACGTGTTTAATGTGTGTTATACTACCATTGCTAAAACCAAACCTGACTTGCTATGGAAGAGTTTGTTTAACCAGACTAAAACTGCACTCTATCCAATAAGAATCATTCAACATTTATAATTGTGTGCTGCTCCACAATCCAGAAGGAGAGATCTTAGAGTGCAGAGATGGGTGCTTTTCCCAGTCCATTCATTTTATGTAAAACTAAGATCCCAAATGAAGGAAAATTGTATGCATCTCACATTTTTTAAATAATTTCTTATAGTTTTTTGAAAAGCCACAAGGGTGAGGTTCTATATAAAAGACTAATATATTGGTAGGAAAGGTACATGAAAGAATCCAAGAAATGCGCATTATATTTACAGCATTCTATTCGAGTACAGAAATGTAGTACTCCGAAAAGGCCTTATTTATTTACCGATTTAAAGATGAAACAGTCAATATTTATTCCCGTGTCATTTTCTGCATTCCCAATGCACTTGGATTTTAAGCATTAATTCCTGAAGACCTTATGCTTCTGTAGTGTTATTTTAAAGCTGAAATGTGCAAAATAGACATTCTAATACCGAATTCAATAACACACTGGGAACTTTCTGAACAATGGTTATCACCACCCATGCTCTTTATACTGTTATATCTTGGCTTGCTCACAGACCCACCATCCCACATGGCCTTGTGAAGCCACCATCTAAATCACTCTTTTGGAGACGCTGATATTGTAGTGCAACCTTTGCAGCATTCGCCCTCTTAGTTGTGTTCCCGCCTGTGGTTGCCACTCCATTTTTAGTCTTGGCCACCGGTCATCATCTCTTTCAGTGATATATCCTGCCCGAGGCCACTTGTCTTGACAGAAAATACAGCGTTTGATTGATGTCTCAAATGTGGTATGGATGTGCATTGAGTAGGAAAGTCGCTCTGGAGCGTGTGCACCGCGATGCACATATGGAGTCTAAAGCATACACGATACCACAGCTGTTTGAGAGGCCAGGACTAAAGTCAAATGAATAGTAATAGAAAACGCTGGAAGACACTGTCTTGGAAAGGTTGATGCAAATTTGACTAGGATTGTTAAAGAACGGTTAAATGTACACTTACAACTTCTTTCTCCCATGCATTAGAACGCTATAAATCGTGAAACGATTACTTGATATTTTCTTTTGATGCCGTTCCGAAAATGGATTACATATTTTTTTGTAGTTATTTTTGTTTTACAGTAACACGTTCAACAATAACACTGCTTTAAGAAGATAAAGTATACACAAGGTGACATTTCAGGCAATGGGCCTTCTTCACAGCATATGGAAAGCCAGAAAATTCCATTGCACCACTGCCACTACAGTATCACCAAATAATTTGTCAAAATAACAGCTGTAAGTTTCTCAGTTTGACTGATTTGTGGTATTGTGCAAACTAACCACAGACCTTCCAGAACCGTTGATTACTCATATTAACATATAATTATCCAACTGTGTCTGTATCGGTTATTAAATGTTAGTGAACGTTTGACCCATTCCAGGAAGACTTGCGAAGGCACGTGTGTGCATGTGCACGTGCACACACGTGAGCACATCAAAGCATGATCCCAGGAGCCATGCACATATCACAAGCAACCTGAACTGGAATCATTGCATCCATAATAACCAAATGAATGGAATACTAACAAATAAACTATACGCAGTTCGTAAGGTTCATGCCACCACTTCCAGATGAGTAAAACAGCGTGGAAGTATTAACAAGTCAATATAAAGTGCAATATTATAATTACGTTTGGCTATACATGAAAAACAAGTATTTCAAATGCTTAAGGATATACTAATCTCTTTTTTTAATTTGTTTTCCATACCATGTCCCATGATCGTATACCATTTGTTTTACCATCTGTAACAACCAGGGAACACCAATTTATGAAATACAATTTATATCATTAAAATACCATTTACCATGAATGTATGTCATTTGTAACCATTTACTGCAAACTGTTATGCATGTTAATTTATTATATTCATAATTTATGTATATAATTTTCAAACACTTTCTACACAAACACCGTAAAGAAAATATATGAAAAACACAGTAAATATATATCTTTAGGTTAAATTGTTGTAATATATTGAGCTGTCCCAAATATTTTTTGGGAATGCTTCATAATTAAGTAAAACAGACCATAAAAGTGTCTCTAAAATTATCTCTTCAAATATTCATGAGATGAAAAATGTTTGAAATTGTGATACTACCATTAGTAAATACATATCTTGCATTATATTGGATGGTTCAATGTTCATTCATCAATAAACAATGGAGCACTATTGAATTTAAATGACCGGCTTCATAACCTGCACGCTGTTTGAATTATAAAGTTGTCATGGCATAAGCATGTTTTCCCCATGCACTTTAATAAAAGGCTGGAAGAAAAACACGGAGGCCAATTTTTCATATGAACCGCAGGATAGGTTAGAGTACTGCTCACCCCTTAACCACCAGTAATTGCAATGCATGAAGCTGAAAGCAATATATTCACATGGGCCTTCCATTATCGTTAAAGTATGCGAATCACTGTATGTAGAAACTAATTGTGCAAATATGCATTCACATTGTTAGGAAGAGTCGGGAATAAATGAGAAATAATTTTATATCATTTCTAAATAAATATACATATTCAATGTGTCAATTTTGAGAGTGCCTGAGGAAATCAGTAGCGCTGCACGATGAGCTTAGCAATTTGATCCCTGACCTGATCCCGCAACCCTCACTCCTTCAGGAAACTGCATGGACCACAATAGTGAAGTATGATTTAACAACATCCACAATAACTGACACATTGGGTATCATTTATCCAGCAATATATTGAAAGAGGGCTAAAAGATTACCAAGTCCCATCATGTAAAAGGATAACTGTAATGTATTTCTGTCATGAATTGATATCTGCTACGCGAAAAAATATCATGCATACACAGGGCTTGATAAAAATGTGGAAAATTGTCATTCGAAATTGTGTTTTAGAGTACATTTAACAGTAAAACTTACAGTTGTATGTATCAATGTAACATTGTACCAACTAATTTCATAGCAAGTTAATGCAATTACACTAATGTACATCGCCTTCATCAGTTTATACAGCAAATGGAATTTTCAGCTTTAATGGACGTTTAGAATTCATTGATTTACTGTCCATGCATGAATAATTAACCTTGGACACGCAAAAACAACCTTAAGAAAGATAATACAGAAATACAGTATTATACAATTAGGGTGGGCTAAAATGATAATACAATAACATGTATTGTATTCTAAAGAAAGTACTTATCTCGATGTTCACTAAATACTGAAATAAAATTTGTCCTTGATCCACTAATCAGCTATGATTAGATAGCCATATTAATGTCAGAATCATAAACAACATATTCATAAAATTGCTCAAAGTAGTGCATGGCAAAATCTTGAGATAATAAAAAAACCTGTAACTGCAGCAAAAACACCACTGATATAACTTTTGTACAGTTCTGTAATTCTAACAAAATACCATTCTCGGAAATTAAATTGTTACAATGCAATGTGAATAAGATCTCTAAAGCAGAGCCATTGGAAAGTGCAATTGAAAATGTCATTCTGTAATATTACTTACCCTTGGGCGTTCCCCAACGTGAGATGATGATGCATTGCTCTGCACAGGTTCTGAATGGAAAACGGTTTCATAGCATGCTGTACATCTGACCATATGGATGCAAGGTAGTTCCTTCACAGCTTTCATAGTTTGAGATGCCATTGTGCTTACTGGAATAGCATACAGCTTCTCCCTGCCTTTCTGTCTGCACATAGCTGGTTGGTTGCATCACATCTCCAGCAGAGTGAATTATGGGCAGTGAACAGGAAAGGCAAGGTTTTGTAACCTTCTTTGACCAATTATTATTAAAATCATTATCATGGAAACTGGTCATAAGTAAAAAAAATATGCAAATGAAAATTCCTGACTTTGTCATTTAGAGGGGAGTGCAGGTTAAGGAGAAGAAAATAAATCACTTGAGGAGCTCTGTGCAACTGATTAATGACGTTAGAATAGAAGCAACTATTCACAGTGCTTCAAAGTCAATTAGACTTTGATCATAGTGCAGTTCACCAACGACTGTGTATCCACTGTACGCCGATAATAATAATATATGAAGAATTATTTGTGAAAAAAAATAACGCATTAAAATGTCCAATATGGTAATTATGAAGGGTGTGATGTTTTGAAACATTTTATAATTACTTGTTAGTTTTGTGTTTTTAGAGCTGATTGGTTAATGGGAGTAAGGAGCCTCTGAGTTTCCTGTTAGCTGCTCACAACACTATGACTATCAAAATGCTACGTGCTTTACAGAAAGACAACGGTGGCTTCACAGAGGCTGCTCATGAAGTCAAATCTATAGACTAGATCCATGCCAACTATTGTCAATAAGGCCTTTAAATGCCTACTTCACTGAAGCCTCGCTTCCAGATTTCCTTATGAATATGAACTTGGTTGTGGTTTTATTTGAAAGGCCTTTCAATGAAAGTCCAAGACTAAATAGAGCAGTGTCCTCTAATAGTAATCAGCTTAAGTGGCACATTCACAACAAAGACAGCTTACAAAATCAATCTACTCACTTCCTTCTCATTCAACGCAAGCCAGTTGCCAATTAAAAATAAAGGTTAAATGGAAAGGCCTGGGATAATCTGTGAACAAAATCAATGCAGTCTACTTTCACGTGTTAAATATGTAAAAGTGAAGGCCTAAATTATGATGCATCATAACTATGCAGAAAATAATGCTGTCTTTAATCATGGCACTGCATTGTGTGAGTTTTATTAATTAATGAAGTCCTGTACAGCAATTTCCCAACAGTATAACCTTTGGCCCAAGATGATTTACTGCAATTATGCCCATAATAATACGGTCAGCATGTGCCTCGCAAGTAAATAATTTCTTGCAAGAATATTAAACTACACATAACAATTCCTCAAATCTCTTTACAAGGTATTTCGTAACAAAGTGGCATTTGTAAAATTTAATTGTTAGAAAATATGCCTTAAGAGTAAAATATTTAATAAATCCAATTTTAATATCACGTTTCCACTAAACAGTCACAATTCAAGTAATCGGCTTAAAAATGAAAGTTCACGGTCAATTATTGTACAGCGATTTTCGCAAAAAAATGCACTTTTATAAGTTTGGTCATTTAGAAAATAACAATTAAACAACGATTCACAGCAATTTGTTTCACCGCAAATGAAAAATGGTGATCCACATGCCACAGTGGTTATATGGGGGTTATTTGACCGTGACATATGATCGTACTGGTCAGTGGAGACTGGTGAAAGGAGCAGACAGAAGGAGCAGCTCAGATGCAAATCACTACTGCTTTTAGCCATGGCAGGGATTCACACTCAGGTCACTGAGATCATAGTGCAGTTCACCAACGACTGTGTATCCACTGTACGCCCGTAATAATAATGTATGAAGCAAATTATTTGCTTCTTGAGCTGAAGACTGCTTTCAAGAATACTTTCTAAATTCAAAAATATAATATAAACTTCATAGACCGAAAAGACTTGACATTAAAGTATACTCGACAGCGTTTTGTAAGTTGATGAGGAAAAAACAAAGTACCCACCTTAATGTGTTATTAAAGCACATACATATCAATGCTTATTCTAAAAACAAAATTGTTTTGTACATTTTAACTATTTGCTAAAAGAGTGCCGCCATACAACATCACAATGCAATCTCTGCTCTCACCACAGCTGTATAAGCATCCCCCAGTGTGCAGAGAGATTAAAACACTGCAAGCCTGTGGAGAAACCGTCAGTTTGTGAAAATGGAAACCTGCTGGGGTAATGATGGAAACACATTCGCGTGCACAGGGCATCAAACATTGTTGTACATTGCTTTTAGCTTATACCTTGCAAATTCTAAAATGAAAAACAATATATCTTTTTGCAAGCATGCGGCCTGCTCCCCACCGAGGCTGAGAGTAAATACATCCATTGAGTCACACTCTCAAAGCCAACTGTTGATGCAATATTGCTTTGGTGCCTTTCCAGACATTAACATTTGACATGAAAAAATAATTAACTGTCATTTCTAACACTTCGTTGGAAATCGATTAATAGCAAAGCTAAGAGAAACTGGTCAGTGTTGCTCGGTCACCATAAGTAATATTTGTATTTGCTGATTGTTTATTTTTTATGAATGTATGTGTGGATTTACCTTTTGTGTTGAATTACTGGATTTTCTTAACTTGAACAATTCTAGCCAGAGCTCTTCATCCAGTCTCAAAACACCCCAAGTAAAACACCACAGTCAAGCGTGAAAAATTGATCGACCAGCTTGGTAGTAAAACCAGATTGAAAGCCCCGCTAAGGGAAGCGGACCGGAGTCGCGGTAATAATTTCACATACCCAAAGAGATGACGCCCGGGTCAACAAGGTCCAATTTCCAAAAATGGGGAAACCCAGAGTGAGCAGCGGAATGACTGAGCGAATTGAGCTAAGGCGAAGTCCTCTGGGCTACATTTAAGGCTGTGTGATGGGATTTTAAAGGTAGTAATGGCTTATGACGCTACTGGAGCAGAAGAATTCAAAGTGACAGTGTATTTTACTTTTCTTTCTTTAAAAAATTAGAAGTATCGTTCACAGACACTATAAGAGAAATAATGAGGATGGTCCAGAGAGGCCAGACTGTGGCATAGGAGAGCAGCTATGAGTGTGTAAGAACCCAGAAAATATAGTAAGACACAGCAAAGATAATTACATGCAATTGGATCGTTTTACATTAATCCACAAAACACGTCAGTTCGAGTAAAAAAAAATACTATTAATTTATAGACACCGTTAGCATTAGCGTGCCTATTTTTTTTTATCTGTGAGAAATATTACTGCAGTCATTTTGCATCTATAAAGCACATGAATATGTGCTTTCAAAGATGAAAACAACGGTTATAGAGCACTAAATGCTGATAAAAAGTAGATAATAACAGGTGACTTAATTATCATGATGAACATTATTAAAGATGACTGATAATGAACTGTGATAAATTGGATAGGTCCTGATGCAGCATGATCAACGACATAAACCGTGCTGTGGACAAAAGCCCCACTGGTCACATAACTGAACAGAATATTAAGTGAGCCCACTTTTGGCCACAGATCAGCAACTCTCAAATGTGTATTGATAGAGCTGCAACCTCTTGGTGAAAGACTCATTTGTCTGCATCAGTTGATCCCTTGTGCCTCCGTACACTGAAGGTCGAGGGTGAGATTCATCTGTCCCTTCTATTCCCTTGACATGACTTGCAACTAACCTTGATCTTTCTTCACACATGGCAGTGGTGTTGCTTTAGATAAGGCTCAGATGTTCATTGATCAAGTTGGCTTTAAGCAAAACTCATTTGTTCTTTTAGTTTCTTGTGAGGACATTTTGCTAGCTTTGTGAAAATGTATTCTGTGGACGTAACAACTTACCGAGGGAGAGCCTGGGCAGTGATTATTAACACAGCTGGCTTCTCGACCGTGGCTTACATTCATGATAAGTACTGGTCCCAGGCACCACATTCACCAAAGTGCATTGACCAGTATGGTGAAGTATGGTTAAACAATCCCCATGACTGAAAAGCACAGGGAGGCTGTTATCCCCCAGTGGGGTTGTCACTAGCTATAAATGACATTATTATTTATGATGAAGGGTAACATGTTCCTTTTAGAATATACGTTTAGAACAGCTCATTAATCTTTGAAATCAATATCTTCAATTGAAATGTTAAACAAAATAAATTATAAGCTGCCACGCAGTTAAAATATGTCAACTATAACAATTATTGTATTTTTGATGGTGCAGTGACTGTGCCTGATTGCGTGTCATTCCGTAGCTTTTAAATGAACGTTGGATTTTAACGGATACGATCTATTATCGGAGGTAGACAAATAGAAAATATTTATTCAAAAATATTTCCTTGAGGTAATTTTAATGGTAAACCCAGTATTTCAGGGCACCTTGCTTTGTACAGTCAATAATGACTTGGAGGCTGTTATTGTATTCAGCAATTTTAACGCGTGTCATTTTACACACAGAGCCCTGCAGAGGCAGACATAAGTGACAGAGAAATATTTGGAGGCCCTCTGTCCGTGAGATAAGCTACATTGTACGGCATTCCACAGCCAACATAACGCTTTTGTGAACTCAAGATGCGATGCATGTGAGCGCAATTTTCCCATCAGTTTAGTAGCAAAATACAAGATACTTGAAAAGCAGTCAAGCCTTTGGCATCATGTAAAGAAGTAAGGCAATGTCTCAAGAACAAATCGCGCAGTGAATCACAGGCAATCAATGAGGCATGCTGGCTGACATGCTGTTCACAAGCGAACAGGGATATTATGTGCATCGGGAAATATTTATTGTATTAACGTTTCAGTCTTCTTCATGAAAATCTTTGATCAATGAAAATGTTTGTTTAAAAAAGCACCATGACCATGTTCCCCGATTGTTCTGACGGTGTTTCTTCAAATTTCGTGTAAACAATGTTTATGCAAGTGTAAATAATTTAGGTTATGTAACGAGTAGTAATTTAGGTTATGTTCATTGCAGATTGTCTTTGTGGGTACTACCATTCTATTTATAATTATTTTTCACAACCACTCAAGAATAGAGTTGGCCACACGTGCCATTTTTGCACCAAAGATCTTGGAAAAATTCTTGGGTGGTAATTTTCTGGCTTCACTGTTGGTCTATTTCTGCACCTCTAAATCTAATTATCTGCAACTTCAAACTGTAACTTTACCATGGTATTATCATGTAAAAAATAAGTGTGATTTTATAGTAACTGTCTGTAAAAGCACAACTATTTATTCTTCATGGGCTAATTCGTTTAAGGCATCATACAATATCATTTTTGTAAGTAGTGAGGTGGACAAGCAATGTATGTGGAACGGGGGCACGGCCACATGACCCGTCATAGCTCATTCTTACCAAACCCACTCATCACAACAGCCACACACGGGCTCGTGCCCTACAAGATCGACATTGTGCGACGACGAGATGGATTGTATCCTTGACAATTTCCAGTGGCCACTGTGCCCCTGAGCACTGCTGCTGTCCTGGGTAACATCCTCCCCCAAGCTATTTTTGTCATTTGTGCCTCACGCTGAATGCGTAACCCAAATAGGTCACCCCAACATTCACAGATCCTGTGCACTCCCAGTTGGCTCTTGGCGAAGCGAGGCACCAAATCATTCTCGGACTGCCACCCACCTGGCCATGGTGCTGCAGCAAAAATCGCTTGCACTTTGTCTCAAGTCTTTCTAACAACACATCACTGAGTCTCGTAATCTACACACTGCAGTGCAACGAAAGTTATTCAACTTGGGCGTTGAAAATACGGCGCGAGTCTTACTCTCTAGGCCACCGTGTCAGTCACATCAGTCAGGAGCATCCTCCACGTTGATCCATGCGATTTCACACCTGTCACTGCGTGACAGTTCAGAAAAGGCTGTGAATGTGTTTTTTGTTTGAGCGGGAGATCTAGCCGCTTTGTTTGTGAAATAAAAACGGGATAGACGGTGAGTGATATAAGCCTGTGTTTGTAGCTGTTTCCTGATAAAGGGCACTTACCTTGACATTCAATGGCATTTCTCATTGCAACCCTTGCACAATAGAGTGAATGACTCTCCGTACATTTATAACGCATGGTAATCAAAGAAAGCTTTTTACTTACATTTATTAATGTATAGTTTGCGCCACAGGATGTTCCTAAACTATTTTAATCAAATGAGGAAGATAAATGAGCAGATTTTAGTTTTTAATCATCGAACAGCACCTGCTCACAATGAAGACCTCCACAAGCCGCCACTACCTCCCGCAACCATGAAATGTAACGATCCATCTACATGAAGTAATTGCTCAATCCCCTTGGTTGAAAATTTCTCAGACACGTTCCACTCTTTGACTTTTCAATATATATACATAAACTGCAGAATGCTACAGGGAAAGGTGGGTCAATATGACCCAGAGACACTTTGTGGTGCCCAGCCTCGACCGTGCCAGGCCACGTGCAGGTGGGGAGTGCGTTAGGCTTCCCCCCTCCCCCATGTCCATGCAAGTTGCCAGTGAGTCACAGGGTGCGGGGCGGGCCGATGAGGTAATGTGTTTGCCACCCACGCTGGGCGGCTGATGAGTAACCAGAGTGGCAATTAAAGCGGGTGCGTAAGTGGTTATAAGCTGTTGTGAGGAGGGCTAGAGAGACTCTCGCCTGGGAAATTGTTGGAGGTCGCCTGGGAATTGTTGGAGGAGGCTGCAGTAAAGATGTAGGGGAGCGCTAATGTGTGGGGGAAGGTGGCTGTTACCCAGTCATGTGCTGCTGTGGAGAATTAAAGCATTGAAAACATCCAGAAGGCCTCTGCATCATCTATCGTCGCTGGTGTCTTGTTGCTGACTCAGTTTAGTGCATCGCTGAGTGACGGTGAACCACTATGCCGCCACTGAAGAACCCCTGGTTGCACGTGCCACATGGCTGCACGTGCCACATGGCTGCACGAGCAAGTCGGACCGCCGGGTGTCTGGCGGGGATTTCGACTGGCATCGAGACAGCCAGGGAGACACTGAGACCTGGTGAGCATCCCTCAGCCACCGAGATTGACTAAGACAGAGAGGCACAGCTGTGCCCCTCGCCGCAGCGCACGAACCATAACTCAAGCATAGAGCAGCGCAGTGCGATCAACTCGATCTGCAGACAAGGGAACCTGGGACAAGGGCGACTCAGACAAGGACGTCTGGGACAAGGGCGACTCGGACAAAGGCTACCCCGCCTTCTCAGAACCAACCGTGTGGAGTCCCCGTGAGACAACGACTCGGCTGTGTGTGTCACACATATACACATGCATACACCCGCGAGCACGCATTGTTCTGTAAACATATAAACCTGAGAATTCTCCATAGAAGCCAAGAATTTCGCCACAGTATTGGTAATATATCTCATCTCTCTTAACGTAGTATACCACTTTACTCCATAGTACAGGACAGATCGTTTTCTGCAAACTAGACAAGTGACGGTTATAGGTCGTGCTATCATATCAATGGGGTTATTAAATTGATGTTAATTTGATGTTGTGCAATCAGGCCTCAGTCCCACCTCGGCCCTCCTCCCATAGACAGCGATCCGAATATTTGTTGCAGATACCTCCCGCTAAAACCGGGGTGTTTGTGACAGTAGTATGATTGATTATCATATGGTGTTGGCTAAAACGTAACTGGCCGACTAGAATATGTCAATAACAAAACTTATGTGTGCTAGCGGTTGTTCAGCGCTTCATGACCCTCGAGTGAAAATTGCTCTAGAAATCCAATTATTTATTGTTAGTTTGTTAATACAAGTGCTACAAAGACAAAAGTCTCCCGTCCTCGTCGTTGGTGTTGCTGCCGCGTGAAGAGAAGCGCTGTCGTACGTGTCCGGTATCCATGGGGCACGGCAGCGGGCAGTCTCGGGTGGTGTGGAGGCCGGCCCATTGGTGCTTGTTCTCAAGGGCTCATGTCGATTCGGCTTGTTCACATCTTGTTATTTCCTAAAGGGGACATGTAGCCATTATAAAATCTCAATGCTTTGTGCTTCATAAAATACCACTCTTAATAATAAAAATGAATCCTATCATGAGGTTCAGATGAGGTGAGGCATTTCACACACTCAGGCTGTATTCTGCTTGTCCTAAATTAAACAAGCAAATTGTGGACTGAGGTTGAGCATGTTTACAAATACACGTGTTTTTTAATAAGACGTTCTGTGTTGTGAGCTGCTCAAACTAATTCCGTACCCGTGTATAGTCAAATTGCAGTCCCAAAAGTGTACGTTGTCCATTCAAAAGCATTTACCATTGTAACCAATTGTTTGTGTTTATGTGCCTAAGCAGCCACTTAGATAAACAAATATATATATATATATATAATACGGGGGGCAAATTAACCAGTCCGTTATGCATATTTTGTCATCCTTGTGGATCATGAACTAGGTAGCTTACCTCCCACTCAAAATTGTGCACAGCCACGTAAATGTCCAAACCTCAGGGAGCACAAGCTTTCCTTAGGTATGAGCTTTTCTTAGGCATAACGCCAAATGCAGTGTCTTGCTGAAGCCTTTATAAGAGCTATCAATTTCATTAAATAAATTGGATGGGTGTCAGAGTCAAGGAATGAAAAAATAAAAACTTGGCAAAGTGCCTTACACCAGCCAGTGGCAAATATTTGAATGCTGTGACTAGATTTGAGAAGCCTCTGGCACAGGTTTTCCAAGTATACCTGACACGACATTGCTGCTGTTACTGATTGTTGTTTACTTAGCTGATACGAAATTCCAGGCAAGGAATGGAGCAGGAAGATTTAACGCTACCACCATCGCAAAATTGTCTTCTTGTGGATGAATAATAGAATAATATTAGCTCTCTGTTGTGCCTCCACAAAAACAGCATAAAACTTGTTATCTGAAATGTGTGCTGAAATGTGTATTTAAGAAATGCTTTATAAGCAACAGAAGTAAAACTAGTAGATGTAAAGACACGCTGCTGTCCAGGTTAATTGGCCTGCTTGAGTAAATTGCCCCAAAAAGTGCCCTGAGATATACTAGCGTTACATTCTGGGTATAGCCCTCAGGATGTGGCGCTAGTCCAATGCTATTCCTGTGTCTGCTGGGATTGGCTTTGCGCCCACCCCCTCCATCATCAGCATTGATAATGATTGATAATGATGATGATGTTTTCCTGACGATTGTTATCACTTGAAAATATGTCCATGCAGAGGCGTGACCCATAACAACTAAAGCAGAGGTGAGACCTTTGTGAGCATGCTTTTACCCAGAATGACTCTTTTATTTTTCCAATAACCATGGAGATCTGTTTTAAAAATGTTCAAGGTTTGGATGTTCACAGAGGGTAGTAATAGTAGTAGTCGCAAAGCTATTATTGGGCTGTTTTGAACGTTTCTCCAGGTTTCACAATCCATCGCCCTTGACCTAGGAACCTAGATAGACATGATCTCTGCAAATAGCATAATGATCCACGAGCCACTGGTTGAACGTGGACACCCCCCTGGGCAGAGCCACGTATAGTTGTGTTTTGTTTCAGATCTGATTTAAGCACACAAACACAGGACATACGAGCCGGAACATCTGGTTGAAGACGAGCTACATATTCAGATACCCAGACAGTGGTTCCAGATGAGGTCCTCTATGTTGAGAAAACCAGTGTGCCATGTAATAGTAACATTTGTGACGAACTCAAACCACCTGATCCCAAAGATGCGCCGTTGCAGTGCGCACAAAAGTGGATAAAGATGCTTAAAGTGGATTATTAAAGCAAAATAGCACAAATGGCAGGATTCAAGCATCATAGATGCACAGCTTTGTTCTGAAAGCTGAGCCTGTCGCCAAACGTTGTTGAGCGAGGCAAAGCAGGAGACCATACTGGTTCTCCACCAGATCTCTCCATTTAATTGACCAGAGGAACGCACTTGCCAAGGTAGATGAATGTGTCAACCCCTCGTAATATTGGCCAGACTCTATCTGAATAATTTTGGTTGTATTGTATCGAATGCCATTGCTTGTCTTCTCAACTTATTTTTTTAATTCGTGTGTTGCTTCACACATTCCACGTTTCTTCATAACTTGAAAAATGGTTATCGGTAGAATGTGAATTCACGTGTTTAAGATGCTAATGTTACTTATGAACGTGACTTATCCGGTGCAATGATAAAACCACAAGTAACATTAAAATTTCCCATTGCATGATGTTAACAATCCAGGCAAAAGGGAGGCAGTGCTGTGGTAACACTCATGCCTCACAGCAAAAAGGACCAGTGTTTGATTCCCTACTCAGGCACCTTATATGCGTGGGTTTCCTCCAGATTCTCTGCTTTTCTCCCAAAGTTAAATACTAACATATAATATAGATAACAACATCGTTGCTTCTTGATAAAAACTTGTCAGGACCCTCCTGAAAATTAGTATCAAGACTCAGTAAAATTTTCCCGATTTAAAGATGTGTAGTAATAGCAATAAAAGTTCACACGATTGCTTTTCATGATGATTGCTTTCCTGTACAAGTGCTTTTCATTCCAAAATATTTGTCTCTCACATTTTAAAAAGTATTCTCAACATATGTTAGATTTACTGAGATAGCTTTTCACAGCTTTGTGCATTATGTTTACTCCCATAAGTAGTCAACATGTCAAATGTGTTTCGGGCTGGTACAAAATCACTACCTTTCTTTGTATTTCATGGAACACGTTTTAACAAATGTAATAAGTAGAACAGGTTTTTACCATTTCTGGCAATTATGCAGGTGTTAAGATCTTAAAACACCAAAATAGACACATTTCACAATGTGTCCAGTTTGCAAAAGCCACACATACTTGTGGCAAAATATGCAAACAGGAAGCTTTGATAACATATGCATTGTCCTTCAAACTGATTGGCCTACACCAGACATGGCTTTCTTTTGAGCCTGATTGTCAGTGTCAGCCAGATGATGCCAAAAGGCAGTCAGCTCAGGACAATGCAATATCAATGCTTAGTAGCTCAGGTGGAGCTGTTTACGCTACTTATTACATATGTACACTGGCAAAAAGTACCCATAACGTTTTAACTAACACAATCACAGAATATTTTCAACATTGTAATTTCAAGACCTGTAAATAATCATTTAGGAAAGCCGCTTTAAATGCTTTTGAGTACATTTCTATTCAACTTCTGTCTGAACAAAGTGTGGACCGACCTCTGATGTTGTTGACCAGCCGTTCTCTCCACAGCTCTGTGCAGCGCTTTGTGACCCTCGGGTGAATGTGTTGTAGTATAACTGCTACAGCATTAATGTGCTGCTGCAGTTATACTATAGCACATTAATGCTGTAGTATAACTGCACTAATAACATATAATGGTATTCAAACTTCGACAAAAACAGGATAATTGGCTGCCAAGACTCCGAAGGGGTGCTAAAGTAATCTTGGCGGTAAAATGACACCTCGAGTCCAATGATAATTACCATGCTGTTAGATTCTTGGCAATCCAATATGGGGACATCCAAGAGACATCAGCTTTACGTTTGAAAATAAAATCCTACTATTTTCAAAAAATCAGGCCAAATGTTTATTATCTCAACCAAATTATGCAAAATACACGTTTTTGAAATAAAAAGAATGTGTTGTGCTTTGTAATTACTCCTACTATACAAATGCAACATATATATGAATATGGTGTAATTATGAACTTTTGTGTAAAAATGTGCAAAGCTCTAGGTGCATTTCAAATCCATTGATATTGTAAGTACCACTTACGTAATGTAAATTGCTTCTAAAAACAGAACAGATGCTCCTTCAAAACATGTCAGTAGGTGCCTCTGTGAACCTTTGTGCACACTTAAGTAACATAACATTTAATTTTAATCAAGCAATTACATTTTGTAACACTATATCAGATTTAAATCAAGTTTTCACTAAGATATGAAAGTTTGTTTTGAGAAAAGGGCACACCACATGTGGAACATACAATGTTTTATTGGTTTAATCGGATGATCTGTGATATCACTCTCAATCTCTTATCCCACACACAGGCAATATAAATACGTTTTATTTCCATACCTGAACCACTTTTAGATCACGTTTCAAAGCCTTCAGCATGCTTAACCACGATATTTATTGTAACACTTAAAAATGGTTCCGTGTGTGTACGATAATCATTTCAAGTGAACGTAAAAAAAAACCCACAACAGGAGAGAGCGCTCGACACACATACCCTGAAAGAACAGCTTTGAAAAGCAGTCATCTACCATAACAAGGTTGCAGCTTTTCTTTCTTATGAGGCTTAAGAACGAAAGAAGTAGCCCTTCTGAACAAAATTCTTATTTGTATTTAAGGTAATATGTAGAGTCTAGGATTATGGTAACACACATCGTGTATTGTAAAAGATTATAACACCATTACACTATTAAATAGCCACGAGGGCCATAAGTGGCAATTTATTAACCTTCTACTGTCTGTTTGGTGAGCTGTTTGGGCTATCTCACCTGAGCGTCAAGGGAAGGGGAAGACAGAGCAGTAGCTTGACAAGCATCCAATTGGGCTAATAAAAGAGCCCAATCTCATTTTCTCCTTTAGGAGCTGTTAGAGAAATTCCTTTTCAGGGGAAACAACCCCTAGAGAATGCCAGCAGATAACCATATGCAGATGAAAACTAAAGCACGATTTAAACCACTATAACAAAGCAGCGTTGAAGTCCTCAATATTGAAGAATCTCATTATAACGAATTGAGCATGTGCCTTAACATGAGCCTGATGCATCATTCTGTTAGTTGTGGGCTGTGTGGAGGTGACGCCAGTAATTGGAGAGCTGGCCTGCTGGAGTGCTTTATTGAGCGTTCAGGACAGTGCTCAGAAGGGATGCTAATGCTGCCATACACCCGTACAAATAGTCCAAATAGCGCCATTAGCACAAAACATATTTTCAATGCTTTAAAAGGATACTAATAATAAAGAAAGCTGCCGCTATGTCAGTCATCATTTACGTTTCTCTATTCTTACAACTGTTCCAGTATTGAATCGCGTTACAGCTCGGTAAAATTCTGTACTTTGCCTCAGAGCTCAAACCAAAATAAGTTGGTTACAATAGGTTTTACCGTATCTGGCGATTATGCAGGTGTTAAGATCTTAACACCTTAACACCTGCATAATCGCCAGATACGGTAAAACCTATGGTTACGGTAAAACCTATGGTTTACGGTTTTACGGTAAAATACTGGCAAAAAAGTACCCATAGCAAAATAAGTTGGTCTCGTAAACCAAAAACAAATACGTGTTTGTAAAGGGGAAATATTTAATCAGTTCGTGCAGTATCAGTACCCGCATATTCTGTACAGGGTTGTGGAGGGGGGGGGCAGAACCTATCACCGGTAAACACATGGCACAAGGTGGGGTTATACCGAGGATGTGACGCCAGTACATCGCAGAGCACTTTTTTGGGGCAATTTACTCAGCAGGACAATTACCGTAGGCAGCAGCGTGTTTTTGGACAGTGTTGAACACCCACGTGGACACGGGGAGAGAGAACTCGCAAATTCCACACAAAGAGGCACCCGAGCCAAGAACCGAACCTGGGCATTCTTGCTGTGAGGCAGCAGCGCAAGCCACTGGGCCACCGCGTCGCCCAAGAAAGATTTAATTACTTTGGCATTTCACTCCTACTTATACTCTTTATAACTGCGCTCTGAGTGGAATAACAAAGATCTTTAAATCCATCTAAAGAAAATCTAGTGTGATTCTCAGATACGTTAGGGAAAGTAACTTGACTTGGAATTTTTTACAAAATTAAACCGTGCACTGTATAACAAACACAAAATGCTCTGCATATGTGAACAAGGTAAGTTAATGGTATTGTTATTTGCTTAGCTTTTTGTCTTTACTTGAGGCCATTAAATTTCAGTGGAAGGGGAAGGGCAAAGAGATGAAACATTATTCATACCACTATTCAACCGGCTGACCGCATTTGTGTAAGGACAGCTCGCCTGGTTGATGACGATGTGTTACGTTGGGCTTTTAGGACACTGGCACACAATGGTCGGGAGCTGCCATGTTCGCAAACTAGGTGCAAGAGAATATGTATTAGGTGGCCTTCTTGTGAAGATAAAAAGGTAAACATCATTGAAATTTCTATCACATGTTACATGAAAAATTTTCACCCTTTTAATGCGTTCCTGAATATGAAAAAATGCTGCACGGCACACGAATGCATTTCATGTTCATAGCACAGAACCCAAGCAAAGCTGTAGAGAGATAGAGCAGTGGTAAACTTACAGCAAGAGCACAGAGATGAGCTGAGGGAGGAACCTTCTTGCTGCATGCATACAAAGAGAGCTTTCAGGAAACGTGCGCACGGTGACATTTTGGAGGCTAACGATGATTGTATTGGCAGCGTTGCCTCTCTTTTGGGGAGCTGAAGCTAAGCAGTGGTGACAGCGAAGCAGGAAGAAGGAAAAAAATCCTATTTTGCACTTTAAATAGGAGACTTTCTATAATAAATGGGTGGATGAAGTTAAGGAACCTATGGTTGGGCATAATAAAACACTGCAAAAATAATTTGTAAAGTACATTCATCATTGCATCAATATATCTCTTTAAGTGAAAATACATTAAGGGCAGTACAAATTGACAAGTGGAGTAAAGGCAAAAAAATGTGACTGACAGGCAAGAATTACGATGCAATATTTCAATGCCCTTGATGTACTGAATTGTTATATATGGCAGTGTTAATTAATTCCGTGTGTAATGAATATAATAAAAATATTGCCAACCTTTGTGACCATCAACATCATAAGCCATGATCAATTCACTGCAGATTCATTCTATAAGAGAAAAATATATTGTGCGGTCATGGTAAAATATTATAATTGTTTAAAAAATGTCATGGCAATCGAATTTCTACATGGTTTTGTCATTTAACAAAAAATACTTCTGCGTTAAGCGCAGTGTTTGAACATTCCTTCCAGCTCGTTACTATTACAGGTTTAGAAATTCACATTTTCGAAATACGATCTCAGTGTGACAGCAATGGAAGCATATTGGTTTATGTACTGCACTATGAATCCACCGATGTGAGTGATATTCCTAGCCATGGATAAAAACAGCAGCAAGTAATTTATGCCCACTGCAGAGTTATCCCTTTACTAACGCTCACTACCCAGTATGGTGAAGTACAGCAAAATAGCCCCCCACCCCCACAACTACGCGGCATAGGCACGCCTTCATGCAGCGGTGTATTGACAACGCGGTGGATATGGTATATTTAACATCATCTCAATATGCCTTGCTTTCATATTCAGGGATTTCAGTAAATAGTAAGTTTAAAGATATTTTGATCATATAAAGAAATGTTATAATCCATTAATTTGTTTTTCAACGTATATAAATGTTACGGCTTTGCTTTTAGACGTGAATGTATCAACCACGTTTAGCAGTTGCAAATATTGGCATGCCAATATTATATTGCAGAAACGCATTAATCACGGTTGGATTGAGTGCCTGATCTGGTTTCAGATGACAAAGGTGTGCTAATACTGTTTTTTATGATGATAAATTGGCTGCGCTGCTATTCTTCAGACTGGCATGCATTATTGCAGCCGAAGACTCATTGGAGAGTTACTTTAATATAATAGGTCCGTCGCATCTACGAACCTAAAGGGCTGCTAGTTTAATAGTAACACATTGGTTGAAAACCCTGCATTGACAATTTTAGCGGATTGGAATTTAAAAACACACCATATTTTCGGTTAAATAAAATTTATGAAAAGCAAGTGGAACCTTGTCATTATCAAAAAGTACTCCCAACAAAGGGTTTGTCCAATTAAATGAATTGCAGTCTTTTTTTATTTGCACATTAACACCTTTTAACTTTTAAACTTAACTGATGTTCGTGTTACACGGATTGCCTCAGAAGTTCTGGATATTTTGGCGGTGTGTGGCTGTTGCTGTTTTTGTTAGAGGTGCATGCAAGTGGATTAAAAAAACTCTTTTAGCATTGAAACGGTTCAGTGTCCACCGTGCTCCACCCTTACCAGGAGCTTATGTCCTCATGATACGTACGTGGGAAGCTATGACAGCATCACCTCCCTAGCTTCCCTAGTGCTGCTGTCCCAAAGCTGTAGCGTAATAAATGCCGGGCTCACGAAACATTAATTTTACTTTAGTTGCTTGGATGTTTGTGATTTCATGTCAGCGGCACGGGACGTTCAGTAAAATTAATGATCTGTTTAGAGAATTCACCTCCCATGGCAATATGCAGTGGGATCTATTTCATATTAGTTCTATGGATTTACCAATTTAAAAAGGAATCTAACGTAAATTGTGGCATGCATACGCTGTTAGCTGCATGTTTAGCTTTGCATCCCAATGACCTTAATAATGTTTTTTTTTTATCAATACAACATCTAGCAATGTATAGTTCAAAAATAGATGTCAGTTACTATATAGGTTTATGGAATTGTGCTGCATAGCTCTGCGACATTTATTTTTAAGGTGGCACTGCACGCACAATATAAACACACATTGGCGCCCAATATATACCAATTTGTACACAAATATATACCTTTGTCTTGAGCACTAAAAGATCACTTAGATTACAGCTGACATTTTTACAACGTTAAGAATCATTTGACAATCCTTAAATGGTTTGGCTGTTACATCTGAAGGCAGAGAGCGACACAATCCATAAGTTGTGCCGAGGCATTGATTTTTAAGCAGGGGAATGCAGGTGAAAAATTAATGCTCTAAAATGTCAAGATAAACATATCGTACATACTTATTTAATTTTATTTACAGTTCCATACCTTACTGTCGCATGTTTCCTGTGGGATGCTGCTGTATACTCGTACTGCTCTAAAATTGTGAATGCTATGGACAGAGGTCATCCGTTCCATGTTTCAGCACGGCTGTGAGCATGTTTGTAACATCCACACTTTCTTTGCACACAGCAGTCTAAAAGCGTACATTACGTATGTCAAATGCCAGGTCGCGTGCGCCACTGTGAATTGCGGGTAAACTTTCGCAAAATGTCTTGCCAGTGTGGAATAGTAGGCCAAATACCCTCCGGGGGGGAGGGTTAAGCTCCTTTGAGTGAAGGTACGTCTGCCAGAAGTGATAGGTTGTTCTGTGTGCTTTGCCAATCTCCATGTCGAGTAACCAGTGACTGATGTCAAAGCTTTACACTTTAAAGTCTGTCATTGTGCATATGCTTGTAAAGAAAATAGCATCGGCAAATGCTCACACACATTGTGAGGAAAGTATAACAGAATCGAAAAAAATAGAAGATATATTTGTGGGGGATGGATGTTTGGAGATGTTGACGCCTCTATTTTCTCAGACTCCTCGATTCAGCAGACGATATGCTACTGGCCTTTCCCAGCAACTCGACAGGTTACTGCTCTTCCACACAGAGCTGAAAGCCCAACGGTCATCGGTTATGGTAATCGGGTAGTTTAGTTAATTGACATCAGCGTCGAGTGCCTGCCTTCTGTGTGGACATTGAATTGGGTATAGAAGCTAGAGGAGTTGATTAAACATGCAATGACAGCTTACTTGCTTCCATAGCTGAGCCACAGGAATCAGCAGTGGTGAGTGATATCTGAACTGCTTCTTGGCACCCCCTTCATCAACCCACATTGACTAGCGTGGTGAAGTATGGTCAAACAACTAGCATTATTGACACGGCATAGAGAGCCCTTTATCCAGCAGGGGTGTCACAAGCACCCGGCTGAGCGAGTTTTTTTGACAGTAAGATGCACAGGATACGGGGTCAACGGCTCGGACAGTGCCACATGGGGAGCTCGTCTCTGTGGACACCAGCAGCAAGAGGGGCTGACCGCATGGTGAAATCACCAGGCAATGGGACACCAATTGAACACTCAAAACCAATTTAATAACCCAAATGATTGAGTATGAATGCGCGCGCCTGTCGCTCAATGCGTATGTGCTGCAAAGTCCCCAATACTGCGCAATACTCAGTTGAAATATCCTCACCTCACTAGGTTCAAATTAACTACATGTTTTACTATTACCCTGTGCTCCATCATAAAGTAAATCCGTCGTCACACAGCACCTTAGCAGGCTTGCAGCTGAAACACACAGCAGTCGATGTGCAGGCATTGCGCTGACACGCCGTCGGCCGCAGGCTGAGCTGCTCTCACTCAGGAGATACACGCACTGCTGTCGCTGTCACCGGCTCCGTCGCTCAGTAGTCACGACCTCCCTGTGGTAACCCCGTAATTGAGGCTCAGCAGCCTCTTGCAGTCGCTGCTGCTGCTGATGTTTTGCCACCCAATGCTGCTCACCCAAGCAAGCACAGTCCGCTGCTGGTTTGGGCCAACTCACCAGAGCTGCTGCCACTCTCATCCATTAAAAATTACAATATGCATGTTTTGAGCGGGAGTTCCATGGGACATGTATTCAAATCGTTGTTTAGTGGAGAAGGCCTGAGGTGGGATGCCCCGAGAGGGGGAGGACTGATGGCCAGATTGCGAGGAGAGGCAAAGAGCTACGCAACCCCAGGTTGATACACTATAATTGAAGTGTTTCTGGGTCACGTTGACCTGTCCAATTTCTGCAAACTGTGGTGTTTCGGCTGGGAACCCTCCAAGGGAGTCGACCTCAGTTGTAATCCCCGCCAAATACCCGTGGGTCCAACTTGCGCGTACGGCCATGTGGCGCGGAAGGCTATGTGGCATGGGCTACCATGTGTTCTTCAGCCGCGGCATAGTGGTTCACCGTCACGCAGTGATATACTCACGCAGTCAATGACAAGAGACCAGCGATGATAGATGATGCAGAGGCCTTCTGGATGCTTTTTAATGCTTTAATTTTCCACAGCAGCACACAACCGGGTAGCAGTCCACAACGGTCTGCTACCCTCCCCCACACATCAGTGCTCCTCTACATCTTCACTGCAGCCTCCTCCAACAGTTCCCAGGTCAGGTCTCTCTCTAGCCCTCCTCACACCTACTTATATCAACTTACGCAGCAACACTTTAACTGCCATAAAGGTCCAAGATTAATTCGTGAAGCAATCGAGATTCACAAGACAGAAAAGACTATGAACCGCAAACAAGAAATGAGGATAGAGCTCAGCCAATCCTGGAGGCCAGTCGTTGAAGTCAGCAGTGCATAGATGTAGAGCTCTGGGGTGAGGACATCGGAAGGGGATCACCAGGTGTTTGGGAGCTTCTTTCATGAAATGCAAACTAGGAGATGTCACATTTATAGCAGGAAGGTGTTATTGCAATTCCGAGGTGTGAGCAGGACAAAGAGATTAGTGTTAATTTGATTCCAGGATGTGAACCCCCTACAGTGGAAGTGACTCGACACATACATAGTACCTACATATAAATAGGAGTCACAAACATGACACACGCACACTGCGCCTGAGGATGCCTCGAACGTGTGAGGCGAAACGTCGCGAGGAGGGGAGAGGAAGCGATCGACACGGCTGTCCCGAGAGAGCAGCTTTTCGAAGCAATAATTTACGTTTGCTATTACTGTTAGGCTTATTTACCAAGGATAGCCTCTTTGAGTCTCAAGGCTCTTTTTCATTATGGTTCTAGTAAGTTTTTGCAGTCGGGGGCAATAATTGTTATGTATAAGGCCAACGGAGAAATTTCTGATTTTTTTTGTTACTTGTTGGAACATATATATGATGTCCACCGTGAACCAGATGGCATCTATTTCCTACACCTGTAGAATTTATCACGATGTCCTTTAGATTCAGAACTTGATTCTCTGCATCAAGCGGCAATGATGATGTTTGGTTCTGGTAAGAGTTTATTATTACCAGTATATTCAAGAAATTTTTGGAAGTTCCTCAAAAAAAGGATTGAGGTGCAAGGAAATCACGATGTTTGTATCAGCATTTTTAGAACCTGCTTGCCCTAACTTGCTTCTACATTTAAAAATTAAATAATTTTGTTATTGTTTTAATTAAATAGGGCGGCACGGTAATCCAGTGGGTAGCGCTGTCGCCTCACAGCCAGAAGGTCCCGGGTTCGAATCTCGGCTCGGGCACCTTTCTGTGTGGAGTTTGCATGTTCTTCCCGTGTCCGCGTGGATTTTCGCCGGGCACTCCGGTTTCCACACCACAGTCCAAAAAACATGCTGCTGCATAGGTTAATTAGCTTGCAGATTAAATTGCCCGCAGTGCCCGATGATGAACTGGCGTCCCATCGTGGGTGTATCCCTGCCTTGCGCCTTGTGTCTGCCGGGATAGGCTCTGGCTCACCGCGACCCTGCACAGGACTTAGCGGTTTCTGACAATAAGATAATATGAATTTAATAAACATTCGTAGATATCGCCTGTGGAATGTTTGCTCGCAATAGTGGCTTTGCACCCAATAACGCTACTTGGTGCACTTAGCTCCAATTATGTGCGTTCCCAGCCAATGCTGTTTGAGACTTTGCGTTGGTCCACATGTCTTGTTGTCAGCACCATGGTAACAAATCCACACTTAACCTGGGAATTGTTGGAGTTTATGCAAAGCAATTAATTGCATCGTGACACAATTCATTTCACCGCATGTATCATTTTGTTTTTAATCTATGTACTCTTAACAAATCAATGTTTTAACAGTACCAAATAAATGGTGTTATTTCGGATATTTTATTTTCAGGTCAACATAACATGACTCGATGGCTATTTTTCACAAAGCAT
The DNA here is from genome assembly GCA_036362905.1 of Mordacia mordax. Lineage (NCBI taxonomy): Eukaryota > Metazoa > Chordata > Hyperoartia > Petromyzontiformes > Petromyzontidae > Mordacia > Mordacia mordax. Next base: position 12,096,242 of record JAZEWT010000004.1, read on the forward strand.
GCACGTGCCATACGTAACACCAGCAGTTGTTTACTACATTTAATGGGATTATTCTCTTTAATGAATAATGTGAGTCATATTTGGAGGCACCATTGTTTGTAAAATGTGAGCAAAACATACATGATATGTATTTCTAATGTCCAATTAAAATGTAATGGATGTAAGCAAGGCAGAGTTATGTGCCAATGTAATATTTCAATGATTGCCAAGAATACATAAAAAAACAGACATGTTACAGAACATATATTCAAATGACAACATGAAATGTTAAACAATATTGGGAATAATGTAGGTTTTCACGGCTCGATGCATGATGATTGCTTCGAAAAGCTGC
>JAZEWT010000004.1:12113765-12128968 GCA_036362905.1 Mordacia mordax
GGTGTATCAAACATTATCTCTCTAGTGTTTTCACGCCCCTCTGCAGCCACGTTTTTGCGACAGCCGCTACTACTCCACATGCTATGACAGATATTTCTCATCCTGGTACAAAGATCGTCAAGCACTTTCGTGTGTCCTCTGAGATTTCACCCTCCAGCGCGTAAACCTCTTCCGTTCATGCACAGCACTCACCTCACCGACACTGGTCCACCTCTCCAAATCAATCGTTCATTTAAATGTAGGGACATCTCTCTCTTGAGCTGTTTAATCCCCTTAAATTGATCACTGTCCCCTTGCTGATCTTTCCTGTTTAGCGGGCTGCTTCAAACAGCCTATTTCGGCTCCCCCTTGTGATATCTCAAGATCTTATCTTGACTCACACCAGGGTATTTGGGAGCTGACTCAAGGCTGTTTCTGAGTGTGAATAAAACTATTTGCATTCATTTGTACCGGTCACAAAAGACATTGTGCGTATGTGTGGGACCATCGCATTGTTCAGCGAACTGCTCCGCAAACCTGATCTGATTCCCGCTCAAAGCTAACATCAGTGACTGATCTCTAACGCGGACCTTGGCTTCTCCAAAGAAGACTCATTTTTCAATTAGTTGTGGAAAGAACACTGCCGCTACAACCCGCCCGGGGCAGGAGTAACAATATACGGGAGAGATTCAGTGTATGATCGCAAGCCTGGCTCGCCCCAGGCTCGACTGGGGCGGATGCGCAGGGAGGAGATGAGTCTTCACCACGCAAGAAGAGTCAACCATACAAATCGAGGCAGTTGAGTTAACAAGGTATCAATTTAATATCCCCAGTAAACTGGTTTCACAACTAGCGTGGCCGTCTGAATAATACGCTTTATCAGCCACCCCGCACTGCCCGATCAAATTAATAAAATAACTATGAACCTCAGCGTTTGCCATCTCTATTTTACCTGCTGTCACGCCATTACCTCTAACCCATATGCCTGTACATGTGTGTGTGGGTGTCTATATGTTGGTGTACACCTCGCACCAACCCTCACGCGACTGTGTGTGTGAGCACGCGTTTGCACGAACTCGCAGCATCTGTCATTCACCCCTCACACCCTCCCGCTGGCAGTGCAGGTTGGCCATGGCGAAATCAGCGCATGGCAGAGTGGTGGTGCTGAGCTCCCGATGTCGAGGGATGCGGAATTTCGGCTGTGGCACAATTGCTGGTGCTGCTGCAAGGCAGCGAGCCAAGGGTTTGCCGTACCCTCGTTCTGCCTGCTGCTTAGATGAAGCCACCCTGTTGATCACTACACACAGCGTTGTTTCGCTGGCGTCTCATCTCAGCCGCTGCCCATGGATAGTGGCGCTACTTTTCTCTGCAGCTGATCTATTCTGATGCTGTTGACATGCCGTTCTCTCCACAGCTCTGTGCAGCGCTTTGTGACCCTCGGGTGAAAGGCACTTTATCATTACAATGCTCCGTCTTCCGGCGTCTCTACAATTCTTGTTCAGTGTTCCCAGGTGAAGAGTATTTTTCTGTTCCCCCGCCAGCCTCTTATAGCGGCTCTAATTATCGCAGCTTGGTATCCACCTCTACTTGGCAAATCCCTAAGTATCAAATTAAATTACTGTCAGTCATAACTGAGGGTGCACGTGTTCGGTCGTGAACCCAATTGAGTTTTTGCAGGTGTCCAGACAATTATTTCTTTCACTACTCCGTTAATTGGTATGCATGCCAGCAGCCACATCCACACTAAAGTTGTTGTGCATCTTGTCACGTATGCAGTTTGCCCTCAGACAACCTCATGAGTATCAATCAGAGTGGCTCCCCATCTGGTGGCCCACCACTTTGCCTGTGTCCACAGTTCTGTGTTCTGTGTCTTGTATAAGTGTGGCGTGCATGCGTATGCCCAGTCCATTTATGAATTGTTTAAGTCATCTCTGTGGAATGTAAACGTGGATGTATGTATGCCCAGTCCTATTCGGGTGTACATACGCCAAACAAATATGCACTGTAATAGAAGCAAGACACAACCCCTAGCACCACATTGGGAGTGGTCATGCAGGAATTAGTAACATCGTGGACTATAATCCCCTCCACCCCAGTTCGATTCACACAGCTGTTATAAGTAGCAAGTGCCCTTGACCAACCAACATTGATCACCATGTGGGTCAAACAAACCCCATTGCTAACATGACATAGGGAGGCCTTCATCCAGGCAGCAGTGGATTGACAAAAGGCTGTAATTATTATTAATACAGTGCCACAAACAAAGCAACATTTCCAAAATATCCCAACAACATTTATACTTCTGAGAAAAGCAAGTAGAAACTAATTAACTGCTGTGTGTGAAGACAAACACTGCGCTTATCCCGAACCACACATTCTTTTCCATGGACCCCACAGCATCCTAATCCCCAAACCCTCACTTGCAGTCCCAAATGGATATTCGAGCATCAAGCGTAATATAAACCGAAACAATGGATACGAATTGTAAACATGGTGAAATGGTAATTGCTATTATAACTGCTACAAACACATTTATCATACGCTCAATAAAAGCACAGTTTGTCAAATTAGTCTCGGCCACACGGAATGCATAGCAACGCGGGCTTTGCAAAAGCAATCAGGACAAATCCTGCAGGGTTTCCTTTGAATCTTTCAAGGCCACTGTTCTCGTGTGAGAAATAAAAATCCTAATGCACCTGGAGAGTGCTCACTGACAGTGCCTGCGGCTGTGGCCATGGTTTTTTGGCAGAACACAATCTTTATCATTTTAACAGTTTCAAAGCGCCATTTTCTCTTTTTAAAAGATCACTCCATATGTCGGCAATATGTCAGCTGAGGCACAATCTTTCGTCTCGAAAATCACAGCATTGTTCGATAGCCAAGCCGCTAACAAATTCTGTACCTTTTAAATTACCACACACGTCCCATCATAAACAATGTGCATAAACACTCCAGGGACTTGGTAGTAAAACAACAATCCATGAAATTCCACATGGCAAAGCTGCTGGATGTAATTATGCTCCACATTCTCTTACAAGAGACTGGCTTTGTAACACATACATATTGACATCTAAACACGTAATAATAACAGTATTAATAATTATGCAATTTCAAAACCAGTAAATGAGATTAGCTTTATTCGGCTTAGCATGCACATTCTACTGCAGTGTTAAATTCGTATAAAGGACAAAGGTAATTTAATCTTCACGACTGTAGGTTACAGTTGCACTTCATCAGATAATCGATGTTCTATACACTCCTGTGTGAAGGTCTCATCTCATTGACATTTAATGTTCTCAAGGCAATTTTAAGTAAGTTGAAAAAATATTCCAATTGAAAAGAACAGAGAAGCCGATGGATTTGAAACAATTAAATGACGGCGTCTTACAGTCTATTTATGTCATCGAAGCATGTTAATATGATGGTACACGTGCAGCTCATCTATCCCCACACTATAGGAAGCAGTTTTTACAATGCTTCACTGCACTGGCCCATGTAAGCTGGTACAACAACGGGGTTTATCACATTTCCTTCTACTCACAATCATGCTTCACAAAAATCGCAATATCCGGAAGACATCTGCAGACCTCTATCAAGGAGCCTCATGAAGCCGATTGCAATTATCAGCAATCAGGGTCGGCATAGGGATCGAACCTCCAACTTCCTGTGTATCAGACAATTGAGATAATATCTCCAAGCACTATCCAGGACGAAGCCTGCTAAGCTTCAGAAATCTGATGAGACTGGGCAATTTGCGGGTGATTTGGTGACAGGCCTGATTAATGACCGAAAGGTTGATAGTGTGTAGTTGAAATTAGATCTAGGATTTAGTGGGGAAAGGGAGATTCAGCAAGAGCTCAGAGTTCTTTACAATACCTAGAGTTAATGTGAAGAAAAAGATAGTCGAGACAATGGTGGATTTTCATGGAGCAGACATTTGTACAATGAGAAAATATGCTGCAAGATTGGTGGAAGCGTTCGCGATGTGGACATGGAGAGGGATGTAGAAAGTGAAGATGGACAGAGAAGAAATCCAATGTCGAAATGCCAAATGGCAATAACAATAGAAGAAGGATGGTCATCAAAGAGATAAATAATAACAAAGAAGAATTTGATTGGACACTATTGGAGGACAGTTTAATGAAGGTTGTCAAAGAAGGATAAATTGAAGAAAAGATTGGAGAAAAGCCATGGATAGGGTTTTCAGAGGAAAGGATGGAAAAATCGTTATGGATATGAAGATGGGACAGAGCACCAAGAAAGAGAGAAAATGGAAGCCAAGGACTTGCCATTATTAAAGGCAGAGCACCAGAGGAGTTGAATGCACTTGGCGAGCCAAAAATATAGACCAAATTAAAAATAAAATACTTGTGTCTTGTCAGATACACGTATTATATTGTAACTCTTTCAAACAAAATGCACGGGAAGGTGCTTGTAGCAATATCGCCAATGGCATATTTATAAGGCATTTTTTTATAAACCCAGGTAAACGAAATAAGTAACCTCATTTATAAAAAAAAAAGAGACAATGAGAACCTCGCTATTGGAAGAATTACTAAGATTTTTTTTAAAGCAAACTTCTCCTTTATAATACCACACTTGCTCATTTCAATCTCTTTGGCCTCTCCATGTGCTCAGAAAAAGAACCATTGCCCTGAAAATGTCACTTATTATGAACCTTATCTTTTGAAGGCCAGAGTGTTATTGACGAACGTGTTGAGTTTGTTTTTAGTATTGTTTCTGCTTGTTCACCACTGCCACTGTAGTAGCAACATCACCAAATCATTGCTCATTTTAGCAGTTTTAGCCGACACGTGTGTGGCATGGCCATACTTTGTGTCCCTATGTGAGGCCAAGGGAACTGCCCTGCCCCAAGATGCTATTGATCTGCTTCACACGCTAAAAATATGGACGGCAGGGGTACCAAACAAAAGAACAAAGCTATTTTTTTTTTACATGGGACCTGGGATAAACGTATGTCTCATATCATTTAACACTCATACGTGTCAAAATTGCGATATTCTACTACAACGATATGGTATAATAAAACATATTGATATTTCTAAAATAGTATAAATAATATCGATCACACTGCATGCAGCTCAATGCTGTCAATTATTTTGTAGATATTCAACATCGTTCATTCTCCTGAGTGCCTCTCCAAAGCGCTCCTCCTAGTGGAGACCCTTCCTTTTCCTCCACTACCAACTAAATTCTTTACATGTGTGAATATGTGTAGGCAGCTCTTAAACACGGTTTTGTAGTTTTGATGCTAGTATTGTTGGTGTCTTGATCCTTATTATTGTAGTTTAGGCTTCAACGTTGATTAGAAATCATTAAGCATTGATTTATTTTTATTCTACAGTCGAACTTCCAGGGTTAAAACGACATTATCAAAATGCTTTATGAAGACGTATGTTTGGAAGCGGACAGCTCGAGCAATTCATTTGACCTTTTAGTCAAGTAGAACTGGGAATCTAAGTCATGTTTGTAGGCTTTTTCTGAAGAGCCAATGAATCGGCATGTTTTCCCTTGGGGAAACAACCACTGCGAGACTTTCCACAACTCCCACGTCATTCAGTTGTGCAGAGCGAAGAGAGTTGTGAATATAGACAGAACATGCTGCACTATTCAGGAGCTCATGTGAACAGACAACACTGAGTATATGGACTTACTGGGCATAAAACCCACTGGTCACTGAACCGAAACGATCCAGCAGATCACTAATTTTAGAGTGAGCTGCAGCAAAAACTCTAGATCTACGATATTAACGCCCAGTTCCACTCGGCCGTTTTATCAGTGCCCTTCAGAATGCAATGACGCGGTGACGTTACATGAGTCAGATCCTGCCCAGCACAGCAGCGTGTTTATTAGTCCAATTATACGGCCGCAGATTATATCGACAACTGGCAACCTGAGTTTCATGCGGCTGCAGCTCTTTCTGCTCCCTGGGTTTACAGCAACCTGGAAATTGTTCGCGAGACAGAGCTTGACCCTTGTGTCAATTGAGATTCTCTGCTCCATCGACCTTCAGCCTGACCTTGGCTGTGACATTGTGTCTGCTGCGCCTCCTAATGTGCTGCGCAGATGCTGCTGCTGCCGTAACCGCACGCTCGGTGTTTACGTCCAAGAGAGATCGCTCACGACTGTGCACAGAATATCGAGACCCCGTGAAAGCCGTCTGGCAGAACACCCCATTCCGAATCCTAATCTAGTTTGTAATGTGGTTATAATTGTACATTTCTGCCGCATATATTAGGAACAAAGCTGTTTGTTGATGGTCACCCTTTCCACGATGGTACGTCACAGGCTGCTGTCACTCTCCCCAGTATTAAAAATGAAAGAACATCTATTCAGCCTGGTTGATGAAGGATTTCACTCTTTAGGGCTTTATCATTCAGCTCCAGAGAATAATTCCTCAGGCTTTTTTTACTCTAAGACTTCTATGTCTTCTGGAAAAGCAATTTCACCAGCAAATACTGGATGTATTCAGATGAGTTTGTAATGTTCAAGCCTTCTGTATGTGCAGGGCACCATTATGCACACCAATTGTAATGCCTTTGCTAGCAGTCTTAAAAGAGTTTTGTCATCTCTAGACAGTACTGCACTGTGTTCTGCATTTGGCTTTGTACTCTCATTCGCTCTAATTGTGCCAATGTTCATGCTTTCTGTAAAGGCTTTCACAAGCTGTATTTCCGTTACTTTTTATAAACGAGTTACACTTAATACCAAGCTGCATATAATAGTTGGATATTCGTTGCATTCAGGTTATGTATTCTCGTGTTGTCTGTTATCTATATATCGTAATCTAGGAAAATAAGAAGACTCGAACACAGAGCCCAATTGCAAAGGCACAGTGCACAATGCCATTGATTGTTAAATCACAGGAAATTCCTGGAGATTTTCTTCAGTGCAGTGAATTCCGAAACTAATGCATAGCAGACAAGAAGTATGGCATTACAGAGATTTCCAATACAGATTTGTGAGTAATTTAAGATATCCCATGTGAAATAGCGGCATTTGCAGCGAATACGCGGAATATAAATGAACGTTTGACAATTTAAACCGCGTGTCACATGCCCAATTTTAATACATTTCTGGCATGAGTCGCAATAGTTAAACCAGTGTCACATGTTATATTTGGACCCATTGCACTGGGCAGTATGGCATGATGAATGAGCAGTTCATGATACAGACTACCACTTTCTTGTTCACACAAATCCTAATAAGCACACTCTCCACAACAACGTCACTTCTCGTGATACATTGTCCAAAACAGTCAATTTTATTCAAACATCACTCCCTCTGTGTTCCGATTAAAAGAGCAACACAAGCTCAATGTACCAAAAATGTTCCACATTTTCGACCTTACAATTTACAGCTCTGTTTAGAGAGGGGAAAAAAATAACAGCCAGATAGATGCAAGTGAACGCTTCTCATTCCCGAGTCTACAGACGTCAGCACGCGCTGCCTCATATTCGATGGAGAGAACACCGCGTGCCTGTCTAGGGCATCGCACACACGACCGCGAATTCCACTTGGTGATGATGCGCATCATCTGAACCACGTGTACAGCAAGCCTGCACTGGCAGGGCTTACACTACAAGCTGACCTTGAACTGCGGTGGAAGAAAATTACGCATCGTTAAATAATCTGCCGTGACATCGTAGCAGGTCTGCTGTGATACTTTCAGATTTATAGAAAATAACTATTTGCAAGCGAGGCCAGATGGACTCTCCGTGCAGTTCAGTGGTCGATTCAGCCCCCATCCTCATCTCCTGCCGTTGCTCTCCATTAGTCGCAGCGCAATACGATAGCAGACAACTTTCAACCCTCATTCTCGGCCTTCTCAACTCCCTCGGCCGTCCGTGCGCAGTTGGGCAGATAGTGGTTGTGAAGATCGAGCGAGCTCGAGAGTGTGCCGAGGAATGGATATGTTTTTTAGATGTTTACTTTTGCAGTAGAAAATACCTGATGAGCTTGCAAGCTCTGAATGCGGAATTTCCACCTCCGGAAGGGTATCTCAGCACGTGCTCGGCTCCTGAAATTACTCTAATGATCACAGGGCCCGCTCACACTCTAATGCACGCTCAGCGCTCTCTTCCGAGCACAGGCACAGCACTCAGCCGCTTCCCACGTGCGCACACGGCGCCTCGGCAAACAGGGCCGCTCACACGTCCTCACGGCTTATCGCAGAGCACCCTCGAATTGCTTTCGTGACAATTCAAACACGGCAGCTTCAACCCACACCATACTCTATCGAGCCCACTCGTTCAATCACACACAGCGCTCACAGTCACGCTAACGCGTCACACACGCTCGCACAATAACAGACACCACGCGGTCTTCCCGGGACTTGGTCCTCACTAATCACCGACTGCCCTGACACAACACTTCACCAAATATCGCGCCATACTCTCCCTATATCCTTCGACCGCCATCCCGTACCATACTTGATCCAATCTTGCTCCCTCCCTGGTTCTCCCCAGTGCAGAAAGAGCTCTTTGTCCCCTTAAGTAGCCCAGTCTCATTCAGGTGCTAATTGCATCCTCCTCACCCTCCCCCCTACACCTTTAAACCCCCGAAAGTGTCGGAACATTCCTTACTAGTCTATCCCCGCCTTTTAAATTTGCCCCCCCTCCCCTTACCGGACTACCCCCAGCTATTCTATAATCCGCCCACCATCGACATGCTAATTATGCACTAATTCCCCCTGTGTGTGCAGGCGTAACCAAATGAAGCTCCGCATGCACCTCGCAGCGTTGAGCGCGTTAAGTGACGGCTCCCCTGCCCAGTGTCGCCGTGTGGCCTCCGGGACCACACCGACCACGCTCCTCCCCCCCCTTTATTACTTGATTTCTGCCCCATCTTGTGTAGAAAAATATTGGATGGGGGGGGCTTCTCCCTTCTCTAGATAAATAAAACGCTCCGCTAGGGTTGAGGCCATGGTGAGGTCAAACTAAACGGTGCTTTCGGAACAAACAGTGGAGTGAGCATGGTGGTCGCGACGGCGATGCGGTAGGGTCCACGTGCTTAGGGGTCGATTGCAGAGCTCAATTAATCTTAATATTCCAAAAAAATTATCGGCAGGAATAGTCAGTTCATATTGCTGTGTATTTTTGTGACAACATTTATTTACAAGCTTCATCTAGAACATGACGTCATGCACAGTGTTATTCCATTTTCCAGCGACAGCTATTCGCACTTACTCAACCGAAGTATTATATCAGATTCCACCTTACAGTAGTTGGCCATTAGGATGGATAGATAGCTGGGGCAGTTCTGCTAAACGCCAAGGAATGGAAGCAGAGGCAAATGATTAAAACGGGTACTGGAACAATTTGCTTGGCAAGACTTTTACAATGTGGTCCTGCTCCCCGACCCTCTCCTCCAGTGTTATATCACCTTTATCCTGTGCAGAGCTGACCCCAGACCAGCGTGTGTTGGAATACATGCCTGGACGCCTGAATCCGGGACTGATTTTACTTCACGCTGACAGGAGCACGGGCCTATCATCCAACACCTCTCCCGCTCAACTCTAACATGGTCACCCTTCACCCGCTCCACTCTCTCACCATCCTTCTCCTCCCACAAGTGCGCCCTTTAAACTACGATGTATCTATCCCGCCACTGTCAATCATTTCACGCATAAGTGGAATGGCTGGGTGGCCAGAATATTGTTCAACACTGTACAACGCATAAGTGAAATCGATCCGGCAAGCAACAACGTGCTCCTTATCCAATATTGATCTAATGCCTGTGATCTTTTGTATGACAAGACTGCTTTAAACTAGTGATTAAGCACATGCAGGTTGTATTTCTTTAGAATTCAAAAATTGGTCGAAAGGGATCGAAATCAGTGAATTTATATTATGTTTCTGAGGCAACCATGAGAGTATTACACATCAAGTTTATAGTGCAGCAGTCATCTATAAATATAAAGCAAGATACAACACGAAACAGCGGCTACAGTTTGTAGGGAAATTCTCAAGAGAGGCGTTTCTTTTGTTGTCTTAACCTTAAAAACCTCCTCTCAACTCAGTAGAGGTGAATTTCCTATAATTCATCATCATATAAAATATATATCAGTAAAATAAACTACTCAAAATATAAGTTGTTGGAATAAAAAAAAAACTTCACATAACATGTCAACTAAAATATATTTCTTCAGATGTATGAATATATCAATTGACCGTGTGGGAAATGATGAAGTAATCAATTAGCTATAAATATTGCATTATCGTTTGGGCCCTAGCATGTATTTTCCATTTTACAAGTGGATAACACAGTGACGCATTATGTGCATGGCATTGTAATTCAGTCAAGTCATTATTCCATTGAGACAACTTTCATCTCGGTCCACTCATCGAAGTCACTGAGGCTAAGAAGAAAATGAATACATACTGCGCTGGTTCTACGTGATTGTACGGTCGCAAAGCACTGAAAAAAAATGTACCGTTCAACAAAAATAGGTGTTTTTTTTTAGAGAAATATATTGCTATGAACCATCATCACCATGCTTTATATTCTGTAATAAATGCGTGTTTGGAACTCCCAACACAATGTTATTGGGTAGAGTCTCTTCATAGGTTTACAGCAATTTATTTTGCACACAACAGTACACATTATATTGGACACATAAGGTGATTGAATCAATACCTATTAAGAATTAAATTCACACTTTAAATTATGCGTTAGTTGCTTTAGAAACTGCATATCAATGCACACCTAAATGAAGGCCTCTCAAAGCTCTGTCTGTTATGGGGATGTTGTTGGATGATAGATACTTCACTGTAATAACCTGTATGGGATGGTGAACAGGGGACCCAGGACCGGTTCAGTTATCATTCATCAAGGTTAAGGACTGTGACCAGCAATTGAACTGAGGCATGCGGGTTTCTAGTGAAATGTGCTAACGACTGTACCACTGTTATGCTCACATACAACATATACAAATAAAAACATTTATTCTTACACACAAAATGCATTATTCCATGCTTATTATAGAAAACAACTAGCTATGTGTTATATGCATCTAGATAATTTTACTTGTTTCAACTGATAGAATCAGAAGAAAAACTAGTGATGTGCTTGTAACTCCTTAGTATATAAAACATTAGTCTCTACAGCACGCAGAGCAAGTCACACGTAAATAACATCTGTAGTTAAATGATTGCTAGAAATATGATATACCATTGACATAATGAGTTACATTTTAAATCATATGCATGACCTAATAAAAAGCATACATTTCCATTGCATGCCATATTAAAATGATAACAAACTTGATGGGAACATTGTTCGAGCCCAATATTTCCACAAAAATGTAACAAATTCGTAATATTTTGTATCAAAAGCAGAGGAAATAAACTAAACATTTAGGAAAACATACTTCTAATATATTCTAAAAATCATGTTTATTTACTGAATCTAAGCATTTTTAAATGTATTTACTTATTCGCTTATTTGTTTCAAATATAAGGTATTAAATATATGGACATACCAAAATTAGACCCTAGTGAAAACAATAGTGCTCGTTTTCTGGTGTAGCTCCTGGCAAATGATGTTCCAATAAGTCATGCCACATGTGCTGGCATCTGTTCCACGTGTTTACTAACAGTGCAGTGACAGTAATGGAATGAAAATGAAGACGGCAGATTTCCCTAGCGTTCTACCATCACATGAACACAACTAAGTATAATCCTTGGCCCCCCGCCAAGATGAGAGATATACCCGTCCCTGGCATTTCACAACTGTAATACGTTGCGTGGGATTCAGCTTGCTGAGCCAAAGGCATAGATTATGGGGGCTGCACGTGCCTCCTCTTCGTTTTCCATGGCCAGCCAACACCGAAAAGAACAAGAATCTCATTCAAACCAGTGCTCAATGATACTGGCCTATGTTTTCATCCATATTGGGAGAAGATAGCACTCATCACAAAACTGATGTTTTTTGCTATATAAGTTTATTTTCTATGAACAACAATTGAACTGTTAGAAAACAATAAACTATGAATAATGTCTATGAAGACGCATACGTGTGCCCATACATAGTATGAAGTCATGAGTTATGAATAATAAATAGTGGACAACTGCATTAGAAATAGATAAATCGTTTATGCACATTTATGACTATTTTTACTGAAAGGAGTGGTACAAAATGTAATAATTAAAACGTATTACATCATGATCACCTTCGGAATTCTAGCACTGTTGGTATTGAATTCCATCATAAAAAATACTCATCTGTCCAGCAAAACATGCCCAAATATGTATCGTGCATGTTAGCGCACACAAGTTTCAATAAGTCTTTAACACGGCTTCCATAAGAATGTAACAAAAACTTTTTTGTCGTAAAATATAACCCCCCTCCCAAGTAAATGAATGTAAATGTATTTATATTTTTTAAATGAGGTATTGCATATAAAGCATAGGATCTCAAACATAGGTTGTGGTAAGTTTTTTGATAAATAAACAGGGTCTGTTATCTGTTACTCTATTGCAATAAAGAGAATTTTAAAAAGGTGCAAGATATCAATTACATGACAGGAACTAGGTCCTTGACATACCATTACGTATATTGCATTAAATAACTGTGATGCTATGGTTAGTGTGTTGCACTTTTAACCCAAATTCCCAAGTTCAATTCCTGACCACATCAGCCAATAACCCTTTTGGTGGTAGGATGGCATAGTGGTTATATCTGTACCTCACAGAAATAAAGTCCTGCTCGATCTAGTTTAACTCCCACCTCCGGTACCTTTGTGTTTCGAGTTTGTGTGTTCTCACTCTCTTCTGCGTGGGTTTCCTCCGGATGTTCTGTTGTCCTCCTGCAACTTTAAAAAAAGGAATTTATTAATTGGCCGATATCAACACAATATATAGGATGCAGTGTCTGACGGAATGGCGCCGGCTGACTCCGTAGCTGCCTTCCCCCACCTCTCTGCAGTTTGCTCGCGCCTCCATATTCATATCTCGTCCATGACCAGACGTAGTATTTGCAAGCATTATACAATGATGACTGCTTCGAAAAATTGCTCTCTCGGGACAGCCGCGTCGTTCGCTTCCTCTCTCTCCACCTCGCGACATTTCGCCTCACACGTTAGAGGCTGTCCCGAGAGAGCAGATTTTCGAAGCAATCATCATGCATTGTACCATGAAAACCTTCATCACAGCATTGTACATTGTATTATTATTATTAGCTCATGTCCATGGTGAAATATTCCAACGCATACTGCCCACACCCTAAGGTCCTCAAAAACCTGCACTGATCAGTATGGTGAGAGTTCTGGTCAAATCAATCCAATCCCTATCTACTCACAGAGCTGTGGGAAGGCCTATTGCAGGGGCTGGTTGTAATGTAGCAGCTACAACGTTTTTCCACTGCTGGATGAAAGCCTTCTTCTAAAGTCGTACACTACTCCCAGAGGCTCATGCTGCACGTGGGCCAATCATATTGACGGTGAACAAGCATGGGAAGTGCTCCCCATAGGTATTATTTCGGGATGGCTATGTTGAACAGCTATGGAGAAGAGCTATCCCCAAAGAACATCTATAGTGCGCAATTCTCATACATTGAGCCCTGAAAACCTACATCAGTGCAATGAACAAACATGTTTCCCTTATCAAACGACATATATATATATATATATATCAAAAACATATGGTGTAAAATAATCTGCAAACAGTGACAGCAACTACTTACACACAAAAGATAACTGAAAACACCTTTGGTAATTTTACACTAGGGTGTCAGTTAACAAACATCAATATAATCTCTCTGAAAGAAAGTACATGTATCTGCTTTGAAAATTAATTATCAAAGTGTTTGACAATATAATAAATTAAAATTTCACATTTCCATTCGCAGTTGCTTTACACGGCTTACGAGAATATATTTGCCATTCCGAGGACAAGTGCTGCGACCAGCATCACCTTTTTGTGGGGTAGGAATTGCATGTTTGAAAAATGACCACCAAAAGCGCCGTTTATCATTTCCCTGCAGCATACACAATTTTCTAAAACCCAGCCACGAGAGGCATTGCCTTTTCCTTTTGACATAGTGAGATGTGCAGCCAATTATTGCTCTTCCTGAATCCAGCTTCACGTGGCAGATTTATTTGTTGAATATATTCTACTCAAAATATCTCAATTCAGGCTAAACTGCTGGTACAAAAATGAGGCCTTGTTGTATAAATGCATTACAAAGATGATCTGTGCAAATATATGATTATAGTACGTTTAAAAATAAATATGGTGGCGCTAGAGGCAGCATTTTTGACAGCTAATAATATTACGGCACGGTTATGGTGTTTGTTATTGTATTGTGTGCAGTTTTTACGAGTGCATTACATCAAATGCATGCCTCTCATTTAGAATATTGTAGTCATACTCCAAGCAAAGAAACTTTTCAAAAAAATAATATATTTATTGCAAGTGTATAATTTTTAATAGTAAATAACATTAAATTAAATATTTGCAATGACATTTTCGCGAAATAATGTTTTACGTTAGTAAATAACACCATGGACTACAAATGTGATATTATTATGAAGAGCTAAAATTATCTACCCTGGAGTCCTCAATTATTTATACCGCGTAATTCAGAGAAATTAATGCATCAGTGACAATTATTGTGCAAGATTCCTTGGTGAATATCACGGGTATAAATTTGAGGTTCAATGTTGTATCACTAAACATACGTGGCACATTTTTCACATATTTCCCTAATCTCTCACCGCTGAATCGACATTTCATTGTATTATAGTCAAACGTCAAATACATTACATCAGCACAAAACAATCTGCATAATTTATTCTAACTTTAAACAATGTCATAGCGTAAACTTTGATATACTGTACACCACTAGGCAATGTGCATATTGAAAAAACTCTGACAGGTGACAGTCGTGGTCCCTTCTCGTATCAATGTGATGTACATTGGTGAGTGAGTTCAACTTGGAGCATTGTTGAGTGTTTGTCTTGTCACGCACTGCCCTCCTCATATTTAAGTAAAACAATCATTACAAGAAGGGCGACATGGTGGCCCAGTGGGTAGCGCTGTCGCCTCACAGCAAGAAGGTTCCAGGTTCGAATCTCGGGTCGGGTGCCTTTCTGTGTGGATTTTGCATGTTTTCCCCGTGTCCGTGTGGGTTTTCGCCAGGCACTCCGATTTCCTCCCACAGTCCCAAAAACATGCATCTGCATAGGTTAATTGGCTTGCAGA
>JAZEWT010000004.1:12143825-12163444 GCA_036362905.1 Mordacia mordax
TGCTTGTAAAGACCAGATAAAAACATGACAGGAAAAACAAAATAATTGAAGAGACCTTAACACTCCATGTACATTAATGAATATTCTAACATTAGGCAACGTGTTATCTTACATGCATGTTTCAGTGTTCATGCCAATGCATCATATTAAAAAGCAAGTTGATACTTTCAATCATTTCTTATGCAAGCTCTGATTGCAAATGTCCACTCTTTTGCTAGACCTCTTTTTTGAAGGACCAGATGGTTCTTCAGTGTTTTACCACAATGGGCAATTTTTCAGGAACATACTGAGAGGGCCTTCTACACGTTTGCCAATTGAATGCTTAATGCCCAGTAAAATGCAATATAAATCATCAGCTTTAGTTAAAGGGTATACGACTAAAACAAAAACAAAATAATATCTACCAATAAAAAGACAGCGAAACAGAAATCTGCAAATGCATGTTTGTGCATGTTGTACAAAATTGATTCATGCCATGACCTTTCCATTTGTAACTTGACCATGTCCAGTGGTTTTTGAACTGGTTTATTCACACTTTTTGCTGTAATAACCAGCATTTTTAAAATAAAGTAACCAGGTTCCATTATAACATGAGCATTATTGCCTAATTGGTTTGACCTGTCGCAAAATAAAGACTAACCTACATCTATATACACCTTCATGTAAGTTCAAAGCAAAAATTCCTGATTGCTCACAAGTAAAAACAATAACACAGTCACATAACATGTTCTTAAAAATAATCCTGGATCAGGGCAGACAGCACAGAAATATCTTTCCTACTGCGAAGTCAACGTCTGTCTAGGATATAATTAAAGAGTTCATTGAGGTAATTTACTGCAAATATTACACATAACCCTTGAGTGACATATGTACAATGGTCGTTATTTATAAAATATGTCCTTAAAGGAAGCTTTGAGCCTCGTTCATTTGATTGTCTGTGAACGTCACATTAAATGGGTTATGTGAAAATAAGACAAACTATGTTTCAGTGTCGGCAAAATTACCAATCCATAATAAAGACATGCTTTGGTCAAAAACCATGGCCTCCTGATAAACAAACTAGGTGCAGCTTAATGGAGCTTGCCTGATGATTTAAAGCTAAATGTAATGTCAGCCTTCACAGCTATAATTTGTAGGAAATATATTGCTGCATGTCAAATAGGATGGCAGGATGTAATGTATGCAAATGTGTGTCAATGTCAGTATGCAAATGTACGACAATGATCGCTGTATATTTCACTGAGAGTCAGAAGTCACACGTAAATAGCTCAGTTAGATATCTTACATTAGATACTGGTCACCACCAGGATAGTTCTATCAGGAGTATTACACAGAATAATGTTTTTTCGTATATTTTTTTCCTGGAATGTGTTAAATATATTATACTGTACTGTTATTTTTTTCAAAAGAGCTGAAGAAGTATCTACCGAATTTGACGTTATTATAAAAAAAACACACAAGAGTCAGAAATGTTGTTGCTTTAATGCGAAGACTTTCATGGCCCAATATTATCCACAAAATCCATGTTTTGGGTTATGTCACCCAAAAAATTATGTTGCAAAACCCTCCACCACCCAACGCAGCCAATTACTAAGGTTTTGTCACGTGACGAGAAATGTTGTTGCTTGGTAACAGTATACGATATATACTTGTCCTCAAAGCGAGTCTACTGTTTACATTAATTTCAAAACAACAACGACAAAATCATGCATCGCTTTTTAAATACAGAAGAAAACACCCATTTGAGTACATAAAATACAATAACGGCAGAGACAGCATCCAGACGTGTTTGCGTGTGAACTACGACCTTGAGTGTGCAGTACTTACAGCAACAACAATAATTTAGATCAGAAGGATAAAGGCACGCGCGAATGTCGATTGGGTGTAGGGTTGTATGGACACAGGCATATTGCAATTAAATTATCGACCAGACTAAGAATTACACATCCTGCACACAGATGGTCCTCCAGATAATGCACGAGTTATGAATTAATCACCACATGGCTAAACAGTAACAGCAGTAAAATAGGCCTGAGGCTAACCGGGCAAGAACATCTGCAAAAATGACCTTATGGAGGTTTTTCTTTCACCCACTTCCAGAAGACATCAACAAGAAAGGAAATCACTAAAGTAACATACAGCCAAGTGTGTGTGCATGTGCAGGAGCATTTGATATAAGAGGCAGGACTTGGTATTTGTTCTCTTATCCTCCCTGGGGAAGAAAAGTATTGTCTGACTTGTCCCAGGAAAATCCATTGTGATATTTGTCCTGCAGGGAAAGTGACAGTGTCTCCTGATTATTTTTAAGTAAACACGTGCACTAAGAAAATTAAGTAAAGTACATCTTTAGACTTTGTTTCAACTATTAACTATATAATCTATTATTATTATTATTAACATCCTTTTCATTCTCTATAGTTGTTACTGGCGCCATTGCGCAACTTTACTCCGTGTAAATTAACAAAGGCCCAGTTGACAACATATGAAATGTACGGCGAACACTGGAATCCGATTAGAGAAAAATATAAACCTAGTAAAGGCCAATCCATAATCCTGAGACAACAGATGTCAGTTTCTTCCTCTGCTCACACACAAAAGTGGCAAGAGATTACTATGATAATGAAGAGATACGATTCCAGTAATGAGTTTTTGGCCCATAATGTGGAAAAGATTACTGTATCGGATTATAATCAGTCAGCAACAACAGAATGAAAAAGTTCATTGGGCCGAGAAAATAGAAAAATCGGGAGGGTTGAAAATAAAAGGCGGCATAAGATGCCATCTCGGCGCTTAATTCCGACAGCTTGGCCCCACAGGAGCTCGGCAGAGCGCGGGCTTCCCGTTTAAGATGGATGCATCGATAGACCGCTTTGCATATGTTGCTGCAAAAGCTGACTGCTTTGGAGCAGAGTTGTGGCTAAGAACTTAAGCTCAGCTCTTGCTTGCCGGAGGTGGACGTTTAAACAGGGGCCATTTAAAGGGAATTTTGAGAAATAATTAATGGCTTGTAGTTGCCCACGGCCTTTGAACTTCGCAAAAGCACCTGTCACACAGCCCCCCTCCCTTACCCTCTCCACAGTGCCATCTGTTTAGTTTACCTTTTGTGTTTTATTGTCTCGTGTGTGTATGTGTGAAGTAAATGAAGCGTTCCATACTTCAAGGCTGTTTAGTATGCTAGGGTGCAAAACGCAGTAATTTCCACAACCTGAAAGAATATCCTACAAAGCGTATGACCTATGATTTCTCGTTAAAGTATTTGGACATTTACCCAATAACCCGAACATTTGTCAGATAGTGAAGTAGTGTTTAAAGACATATTTCTTCCTTGAGCAAAAAAAAAGCCACATATATTAAACACCCACGGCATCTGGTGTCCCTACAGCTGTGCCTCTTGGTGAACGCTTTAGAGATGCTTCAGTGAGCAGTCTTGAATATGGTTATATTGCAGCGAAAGCTTGACCTGGGTTATAGCGTACACTGCTGAGATCTATACTCTTGTGGGAAACGACAGCTGTGAATGAGCTTAATGTGTAATAGCACTGCACCAAGTTCATCGAGGACAAAAGAGCAGGCTGCGGAAATGGTTGAACTACTGTAGTAATGTCAAATTACACTGGCAGTGGCTTCACGTCCCTTTCTAGTACCGTATTACAAATTGACGACTACCATAGATTTTTCAATACTTGGAAATATGCTCTAAATTGCACAATAGAGGACACTGGAGGCGTATGACTTTTATTTCCTCACTGAATAGCCCTTGGTTACAGAAGGTATGTAGTGACGTGAACACTTGGGCTATGACAGCTGAATAAGAGTTGTTGGACTTAAAAGAAACATTCTAACATTCTGCTCAGATTGTCTGCATCCCACGCTTGTTAATAGTACACAGCAATTTCTGTCTATTTAAGTCTACTTAAGGCTAAAGTTCTAGTTAGCTCGAAAATGAATACACTTAAAATAAACAAGCACATTTAAATGGTTCTGCAGCATTATAGTTGTCATCCCAATGGAAATATCGGTAAAGGTGATGCACTGAAGTGCAAAGCAAATTGCACCGATTTGATTCCTTTGACCTTATATGATGGAAAGTGGCCAATTACAGCCAAAATCTGGTAGACCCTGGAGATTCTGCTGACAGCAGTGAACTGGTGAGCATGATAGGATGAGACTTGCATATCCATGTTTCATTTCATAAATAAGTTCCAAGTAAAAGGCTAAAATACATTATTGCATGATATTATGTGGAATGTCTTTCACTGCACACTGCACTGCTTTCAAAGTAGCGTGTGTTTGCAAATCATGCTTGGGCCGTACTATAGGCTATTCACGAAGGATGTTTATATCAAAGCTCAGAGGAAGCTTTGTTCTCTTTTCCTGCCCGTCAATATAAGGTGCTGATACGCTTGGGCAAAAGGGCGGTTTTCTGAAGCCATCTCAGCCCATTGATTTGCGGGCCTGAAATGCAATTCTGTCAGCAGTCAGCAAGGTAATTGCTCGGCACGACCAAGCAGGATGGAAAGGCACGTGCGTTATCATGCAAAATCCTTCAGTGAACAGACAATATGTAAATGTATCTGTCATGACATGAAATGCTTAAACCTTTGATTTTTTTAATGCTATAATCAACCAGGTCAACCGTAAACTGTGCAAGCTTTAAATCGGAGAGAAAAAAAACCGTTTCTGATAATTAAAGCCTGTCATTGGGACAATGTACTCACTTTCCAGTCTGAAACATTTGATGTAACCCTTTGGCATGCTTCTATATTCATATGGAAATTGCACATGCATGATCTTCGGGCGTCTCATCTGTGTTGGGCTAAGTGAAATGTGGTTGAGAAGTGTCAAGAGATAATTTGCTGCCAAAGCAACACCATGGAAATCAATCACACCACTTCATGTGTATTTTGCATGCTAATGTTTTAAAGCACGAGATCCTTCTTGAACTTTAACCACAACCTACACTAACATTTATAAATGCGCTTTGCATTACACCTACGTCTAGGACAACAAAACCCTTCTCATTTTAATCTATTTTCTATACCAATTGAAATAATAAGCACGTGTGCTCAGCATTGCCATGAAAATGTGGTAAAATGAAAAAAATTGTTATCAAATAGATTTAACTGCAATGTCATACACGCATTAACACACTTAGTCAAAAGGCTTTCCGGTGCTTTTTTTTTATTTTCATTACATTAGATTTCCTTCTTTCACAGAGAAGTGGGGAAAGGTTGTGGTCAGAAGGTTAATAGAAAGAACACTGATGTTTGCTACACTGCTGTTTTGTGCTCGATTTAATTGCTATTGAGTGCAAAAAATATGCCATGCTACGAGATGCGTTTCAACTGGTCATACCGCAGCATCAACTCTGTACATTAATGCTATTTGATTGAAGCAAGAGAAAATATTAGCCTTAAAATCACATTTGCAGGCAATTGCAAAAAAACACCACCAAGACAAGATAAACCCAGATTAATCTCAAGAAATCTCATCATTCCAAATTCACCGTGAGAAAAGACATTCAATAGCATATTGATCCAAACAGAGAATTTTCTAGTCGTGCAATTTTCAAATAAATGCACAAGAGCAAAACAGCATGATATTTATTATGTATCAGCAGTTTAATATGAATGAGAGCTTCGATTCCCTATACCAAAACACTGTAATAATCGATACTACGTTAAACAATGCTCTCTTAAACAGGAATTACTTTTTGATCGTTAATATAGTCGTTTCAACGCATTTTAAAACTGACAAAGAAATTTCAACTAATAATGCTACCAAAAAAACTACAAATTTAATTAAATGCATATATGTTCACAACTTTTGTTTGATTTGCGTATTACGCAAACTCTGTAAGCATTAGGCATTTCATTATAGTTGCCATCATCAGTTCATGCTCCATCCACCGCTGCATGAAGACCTCCTCATGCAGTTGCCATTACCCAAGGCCTCTTGATACAATAATCCATCATCTGGTTCCTGCACATTACCCTGTAGCGAGTGTGCCCCCAGTGGCTGTCATTCCATCACCAGACTCATCCAGTGGCTATCATATTTTTTACAGTCAATACGACTGATAATTCCTCTCAAGAGCCACTCTTTCAGGACAGTCGTGTCGCACGCTCCTCCTCTCTCCTTCACGACGTTTGCCTCCAACGTTAGAGGCAATGTCATGCTAATGACAATGCCCCCACCGATGGTGGCGAAACGTCAAGAAAGGATGAAGAACGCTTGACAAGACTATCCAGAAAAAGAAACTCTTGAAAGCAATTCTCAAAAACAAAGCTGTGAAAACATGCATCAATAGAGTCGATATGAGTACTCTAATTGGTGTTTGGACTCTGCTCCACGTGAATTCCTCTTTGTAAGTGCAATTATAAGCAAGCACCTCCCCGTGCATTTTGAGCACATTTCGGCTTTTGGTGACGTTTCCAAAACGATTGCTTCCAAAAGCTGCTCTCTCGGGATGGCCGTGTCGATCGCTCCACCTCTCTCCTTTGCGACGTTTCGCCTCTCACGTTGGAGGCATGTACGTTGTATTTCACTATGCCACTGCCTTCCAACACTTGATATCAGCATTGCTAAGAATCACAAAATCACTGATATGAGATCAAAGCCTTACTGTTTTATACAGTGCCAGCAAGCTAAAACTATGACCGCTTAACATAATCCACAAATGTTATACCGTACGCCTAAAGCAGTCATTTGACATTTTACATTTTCAAACCACGTGGATTCGTGCAGGCCATATCAATGTTGTCCCAGGAAAACAGTAGAGGGTCAAATTGCATATAAACGAAACATAACCATCTACCATAATTTCCCCCCGCGTCGAGTTCACTTCTGGAGTTAACATCAATAAAATTTAACAAAGCGTGCATTGGCTCATCACAGCTGGTTTCACGGTTCACATTTGTGGCTCACAACTCCCCTCCTGTGAAGATGTCCAATTAACACAGTGGCGAGCGCCACGACTTTTTCCATGGCAAAAGGCACACTCAGCTTAAAAGCCCTGGGTACCGCAGACCAGAGCTCTGCGCGGGGCTGAAATGGCGTGTTATATAGCTGTTAGGACAGTAAAAGTGTTAATAGAACACCAGGATTCTTTGAAAATAAAACCAACTGTGAGGTGGAAATCGGTTAAGAAAACGAAAAAAACTCAACCACGTACTGGGGCTGCAAAGGCGTGCAGCGAGTTCCTTGGGCGATCAAGGAGAACAGCAGCACATGCATTAAAAGTGTCAATTAAAGGATTGGCGTTGCATGCATTACGCGAATAATTGTGCATCAATTGGTCAATGAAAGTGTGTTCTTGTGCTCACGATACACACGTTGAATTGTGGGTGTGAACATGTATTTTATATCACTATATACGACGCACGAGAGAACGACCATTTGGGAGATGTTGCGATGAAATCAGCTCAAGCGATTCAGGTGCTGGATAAATTACGAGCACTGAAAGATCATGAGACATTGCAATGGCTTGGTGAGGCCTTTAAGCAGGAGTTGGATACCCACAGCTGATGATTATATATAGCAGCGAGTAGAGGCAATATAAACTCACCGCAATGTAAGATGTATGGTATTTCTACTGAGAGACAATTGTCACCGAATCAAAGCATCCAATTAATTTGTAAGGAGCGCGAATCGTTACAAACATAGGGTCAGTATCATCATCATTATCAATTATAGTCTCTTCACTGCTGGATGAGGGCTAGAATATATATTTTAAATGCAAAGGCAGCAAATTTTAAAGGAATATGAATTGGTAAACGTGCCTACAGCATCCATCCATCTCCATCCATCCATAAGTGAGAAAAAGCAAAACAATATTCTGTTTTACACAATGCTCTGCAGCTACAATAAAGACAAACACACATAAATCAGCAGTGTTAAAAATCAAAGTACTGTGGTCTACATGAGTTCATTCTTCTCATTGATGGATCCTGGCAAAACAGCCGTTGAGTTTTAAAAGCCGTGCTTGTAATCAGCGTTATTGGCCAAGGCTGACATCTCAGCTTACACAAAAATCTAGGCATACACCCAAATGCCTTTTTCAAGGAACGATTGTGCCTCTAAACACACACAGTATTAGTACCTTTGTGCAAATTCACAGCATCGGATCAAACAATAACATGTAGGCTCTCTGCCCTGTCTTATTAACAATATTAATAATATGAGCGCTCGTTTAAAGTTATATCTCGTTTTATACTTTGAGACGTATTTAAACTTATAATGTTAACCATTCGTTCTCATTACTGAGCCCAAAGTAATAACTGCACAAGACTGTGCGAAAGTGACAATACACCGCAAAGGATTTTTTTGGTAGTACATTAAATAAGCAACCTTTATTTGCAGAACAAAGCGTGCCTTGTGAGAAATTCCATAATTGCAACATCAGTCTCTGCTCCTCAGCTCACGGGGCTGTCATGAGGACAGCTTAATGCAGCCTTTGCTACAATTCACATCAGACAGATCATTTGTAATATCCGCAGTTAGGACAGTTAGGTAAGACGTAGAGAATACAAGTGTATTTATGCTCACCTGACGGAGAGGGGCAATTCCTCGTGCAACAAAGCTTGATCAAAACACACATCCCTGGTCTTGTGGCACACTTGTGCGTAAAAAAAAGCGTGGGGAAAATCTGTGTCACAGCCAGGCGCTGAGTCCCGCGGTTATATTTTTAAAAGCTCAAATGGAATGTAACATTGAGCGGAGCAGTGGCGCAGTGACTGTGTACAGTACTACGCTATGAACCCACCAGCAACCTGGGCTGAGTTTGATTTTGTTCCGCAAGGCGTTTGAAGTCCTCCGGCGAGTACTGTTGATGCTGCTCACCGTCGTGTGATTGGATGATGGCACGCTGTTCACCTGCGTCTGCTCAGGAACACTTATTCCTTCCTTGAAGGAATATGTTTGTAATGTTTTTGTCATTCATTGATTTATAGTCATTGTTTTACTTTAACTGATATACTTTGATGTTGTTGTTGACACACCGCTCTCTCCACAGCTCCGTGCAGCGCTTTGTGACCCTTGGGTGAAAAGCGCTCAAGAAGTCCACTTGTTATTATTATTAATGATATCTTGGATAACTGAACCGATCCAGCACGTTTCCTCGCATTTCATCAACCAGCACTGATCAGCACGGTCAAGTATGGTCACAAAACCCCCTTGACCAACACGGCTTGAAAAGGCCTTTATCCAGCAGTGTATTACCAATGGGCTGCGAATTTCTTCAGAATGGATTTCACATGCTTACATTTGTAGCATCTCTTTGAATGTGTAGGTATATATTACTTTCCATGTGAGTTTGTTCAGGGCAATACATGAAAGCAGTCTGTTGACTTATGTTCGACCTGTTCACGCAACTGTTCAACCTGTGTTTAATTAGAATGTTTGTTGACATCATACTTTAGACACAAAAATAAGTGACATTTTCTATTCGTGCATCGGTCAAACTAGATGTTTTGCAATACACGTACTGCAGAATTATTTTTGAAAACTGCATTTATAGAGCCGGACGGTACATAAATCTTGTGATAACCTCAAAGGAGCTCAAAATTAATTAACAAGTTATAAAACGCATATGAGCAATACTCAGGAATATGAAGTCTAAAAAAAGCATGTTGTTATGACTTTTACAAGATTAACAAGGCGTTCATTGCAATACATAAATCAAATTATATTTTAATGATAGTTTCATAATCTCGTGACGTGCTGGAGGGTATAGGGGTCTTTGACTGTGCCCTGCACTGCTGGCTGAACTCCTAACTCTCCAACAGAAAGTAGTTCGTCAGCTTTGGAGGATGTAACTCAGAGATCTATTCTGCTTTGTCTTATGTTCCTCAGCGTTCAGTCCTCGACCCATTTCTCTTCAGCATCTACATAAAACCACTAGGCCACATGCTGCACAGCCTCCATCTAAGCTACCATTGCTATGTCGATGACATCCAAATCTACAACCACACAAAGCCGTCCATCACTGTGTCTGGTCTTTACATATCGTTCTCACTGTCAATTGTGAAGGCCTAGCTCAAGTCAAAATCTTTTAAACGAAATAGCGGCAAAACTAAAGTTGTGCTTTTTGGAACCCCACACCATTTGTCCAAAGCTGAACCCATCCATTTGATGCTTGACGACCAGACCATTGAAGTTGCTAAAGCAGTCCGGAGTCGAGGACTGATTTCTGATTCCTCACTCGCCTTCGAGACACACACCAATAAGGTAACGAATGTAGCCTATTTGCATCTCAAACATACTAGCAAGACTGCGCAACATCCTGTCACCCGCACACCCATCCACAATCACAGCACTTTGTGACCCTCGGGTGAAACGCGCTCTATAAATGCAATTATTATTATATCCCCCGTGCTGGCATCCCTCCATTGGCTATCGGTTAAATACAGGATGAATTCAAGGTCCTCCTTCTCACCGGCAGAGCTCTCACTGGTGCTGCTCCGACATACATCCGTGACCGACTTCATAAACCCTCAACACAACTTCGATCCTCCAATACGGGCTTGCTACATGTGCCCAGATCGCACCTAACCCAAACTCGACAACACACTTTCACTAGAAATTCGGTCAGCTGACTCCCCGGGCTTCTTCAAATCTCACCTGAAGACTCACTTGTTCCGTAAGGCATTGAAGCCCTCTGGCTCGGACTGTCGATGCTGCTCACTACTGTATGATTGGATGATGACTCGCTGTTGACCTGTGCCTGCACAGGAACACTAATTTACTTTTTTTGTTATTTGTTACCTGATAACCTAATGTCCTTCATTTGTTTTTGGTCGTTATTTTACTCAATTGATCTAGTCTGGTGTTGTTGTTGACATCCCGTTCTCTCCACAGCTTTGTAGAGCATTTTTTTACGCCCGGACAAAAGGACGCTTTGGAAACGCAAATAATAGTATTATCTCATCTCATCTCATTGTCTAAAACCGCTTAGTCCTATACAGGGTCACGGTGAAGCCGGAACCTATCCCGGCAGACACAGGGCGTAAGGCATGGATACACCCACGATGGGACGCCAGTCCATCGCTGGGCACTGCGGGGCAATTTAGCCTGCGAGCCAATTAACCTATGCAGCAGCATGCTTTTGGACTGTGGGAGGAAACCGGAGTGCCCAGCGAAAACCCACGCGGACACGGGGAGAGCATGCAAACTCCACACAGAAAGGCACCCGAGCCGAGAGATTCGAACCCGTGACCTTCTTGCTGTGAGGCGTCAACGCTAACCACTGGGCCACCGCGCCGCCCTAATAGTATTATTATTTGGCAATTAACGATGCCACAAATAAGATATAAATCATGCCTGCTTGTTACCTCCAGTTGTCACGTGTGCAGCCACCAGTGCGTGTTTCAGCAATGTGTGATTCAAGGCATTGTATTTAATACTTTGCTGTTTGCTGTGGGAGAGACAACAAACGGCGTGGCAGGCAAGCAGGAGACGCGCCTCGCAGAAGTGTATCCCGCGAAGATGATGGAGCCATTAAATTAGCTGGTGTCCTAGCAGGTGCGAGGTAAATTGTTACATCACATCATCGTGAACGATGGTGATCGCTTGGGGGCGTCTTCATCCAACAGTGGATTGAACATGCCTAATTATGATAGTATTCAAATATTTTATGTAGCCCAGCAGAGGGATAACCTGACTAATGTGGCTGTTACAGTAATGCTTGCGAGCACACGAATGGATGAACACTGTTTTACTTCATGTTTTACAAAGAGATGGCTGAAGTCTAAACTCAGCAGTAAAGCGAATGCCCTTGTCAGTATGAGTGAAATTTGAGCCAAACCCACCTAAACTTTAAAACATGAACACATTTTTAAAACGTCGTATCATTCATAGTCCAGGAGACTGCACTTAGAATATATTGTCCACTGACCATGGCGTATTTTATATCTGAGTTGAAAGACAAACGTTATCAGCTGTGAGTCAATTTACTTCTAAAACAAGGTGCCTTTGTAGTGTATGCCATTTAATCAGAATAATGAGCAGTCGTGTGGGCATAACAATTGATGTATTCGAAATAAATCAATTTAATTATTTAACGATTACTTTCCAAGCACAAACTATAATCAGATTAGAGAAATCATTGTCATATCGATGATTGCTTCGAAAAGCTGCTCTCTCGGGACAGCCACGAAACGTCGCGATGTGGAGAGAGGAAGCGATCGAGAGAGCAGCTTTTCGAAGCAATCATCATGCATCGAGCCGTGAAAACCTACATCACGACATTGTCATATCCCTGAACGGAGACATTGTTTCATATAGTCTCCCATCTCATCTCATTGTCAGAAACCGCTTAGTCCTGTACAGGGTCGCGGTGAGCCGGAACCTATCCCGGCAGACACAGGGTGCAAGGCAGGGATATACCCACAATGGGACGCCAGTCCATCACTGCGGGCAATTTAGTCTGCAAGCCAATTAACCTATGTAGCAGCATGTTTTTTGGACTGTGGGAGGAAACCGGAGAACCCGGCGAAAACCCACGCGGACACGGGGAGAGAGCTCGCAAACTCCACACAGAAAGCAGCACCCGAGCCGAGATTCGAAACCGGGACCTTCTTGCTATGCGCTACCCACTGGATCACCGTGGTGCCCTTCATATGGTATTTTTTTTAATACCTCATTAACATTTGTTTCTTTTCTCTTCGTATGTTTACTGAACTGTTTCATAAACGTATTATATATTTTTACATACAGCACCAGTAATTACATAAATGAATATTATGTGCGTGTGTGTTTATTGGAGAACGGCCCACAAAAGGACATTTCATAAAATTACTTCTGAAATCTCTACAAGTGGGATATACTATATATACTCGCGGGAGTGAACTTTCCAGAAGACCCTGTAACAGAAGTGTGAAAATTATTGTGAGAGCTACGATTTAGCCAAATTAAGTGAAACACATCGTTATCGTAAACACACGGTGCTTCAAAATATATAACAGAGCTGGGCATGCGTTAGGTCACCGATAATTTCCTGGCCTTTCATTGGTTGACAGACTTTGTTGCGTCACGACCACTAGATGGCGTACATCGCCATCTAGCGGTCTGCAGCAATCTGGTACAGACGACCCTGCGGCCACCATTAAGGCCAGACCAGTTTAATCATGGGTACCTGCCCAGAATCAAATTGAGAATCTCGTTCGTTTTGGCTCAGTGCACTGACCCCTGAGCCACCAGGGCATCTCTGCGATTTATATTCAAATTTAAAGCTATACACCAACAGGTTCAGCAAGCGCTTTCGCCTCGTATGAGACTCTTTTAATTCGTGACTTTTGAACGATTAAATAAAATTGCCTGCAATCGAAATACGACTGCTCTGATCATGCAAAATAACATTAGATACAGCACTGTATTTATTAGTAAAGGGAAAAATAACTATGGAGTGGATTTTATGTTGAGGCAAGAGAGACAGTGTTAAGACAATGGAAGAGATTGTGAGAGAAATTAAACCAACCAGAGGCAAGGACAACTGAGAAAAGAAAAGAACGGATGAAAATGAGGGAGGTCTTTTTCCAGGAATAAAAGTTGCATAATGACAATAAACAACTATTTTATCATAGGTAAAGTGACAAAGAAAATATGTAAGGTATAGTGGTCCAGTAGTAACACTTGTGCGTTACAGGAAGAAAGACGGGGTTCAATTCCAAACATTTTTCTTGACTGTAAATGTATCCACCTGTTCTGTTCGTTTCCTCCAGATTACGCGGTTTCCTCTCATAGCTAAAAGAAAAGTACAATGGAACTGCTTTTGGCAAAAACATTCCAATGTGGATCCCTCCTGAACAGAGTATTCAGACGAAGCATGGCATTTAGAGGTAAATGCCTTTCTGTGTGGAGTTTGCATGCTCTCCCCGTGTCCGCGTGGGTTTTCGCCGGGTACTCCGGTTTCCTCCCACAGTCCAAAAGCATGCTCCTGGATAGGTTGATTGGCTCACAGACTAAAATTGTCCCGCATTGCCCGGCGATGGACTGGCGTCCCGTCGTCGGGTGTATCCCTGCCTTACGCCCTGTGTTTCCGGGATAGGCTCACCGTGACCCTATATAGGATTAAGCGGTTTCAGATAATATTAATTTTAATTATGTAATTTATATCGCGTGAAAGAACACAGATACTAAAACACGGAATGATTCTGATTATATTACAGTATTATAAGAACAATTTAAGAAAACTGTGACATAACGTGTCACAGAACAGTTATTTTCACCTATTTGTTGATGGTAAAGTGATAGTCCACCTGCTTATATTATATTATACAGAATTAACAAAGTATTTTATATTTATAAATAAGGTCAGTGAAAAAATCAGTTGTAATGCACCCGACCTCGTCAGATTTCGTAAGCGAAGCGGTGTTGAGCCTCGATAGTGATTCGATTGGCATCCTCCACGCATAAAGCACGTGCAAGAGGCCGCTGCAGGGCTACATTGGCAGCGAGGGACACTGTGGTAAATTCAATGTTAATGCGCCCTGCCCTCACCAACCAACAATGACCAGATTGGTAAAGTATGGCTAAAACCTAGTGCCAAAGCTTGTACATAGTGAAGAGGTCCTCGTCTAGCAGTGGATTGACAAAATAGGTGTCCATGTTCCTATAGACGTCATACAGGACACCTGGTATTAAAAACATCATACGGAGATATATGCTTTGATTCACATTGTATGAATAAAATGTGTAAAATTGAACAAGATATGATTTTCACAAAGGCACATTTTTCTCAACTTACAAACCCCTCAGGAGCCTGGTGAACTTAAATAGCCTAAGACATATAGGCAAGGTGCATGATTAATGTTGCTATTATAATATTTTTCAGCCTCCTCTTACGATGTGGAAATTAAAAATGTAAATGAGCAAGGGTTAACATTTGTCTTAAGGAAAAACATTTGCATGATTTCTGTGAATACTTGTTTCATTATTTTAAATAAAAACTAATTATGCACCTTAATCCTGTATTTATTACACGCTTGCTCCAAGAGCTGTTATAGTTAATCACTGGTAATTAGTTTTATTGTACATTGATGAACCCAGAGCATTACAATTTATCCAGAACAAGCATTGCTTAATCCGTCTGTAACATTGTCCATGTATAATCTTGAGGAACTAAATGGCCAAGTTTACTCGAACCATTGAAGTTGACTTTGCAGTACCATAACAAAATCGCTCGGACCATCCGCACAGCAATTGTATGTTTATTGGTCTTGTCCAATGACTCGTGATTATGTAGAAATATGAGGTTGCTTTGGTTCTAAGCTGCACTTCGTAAAATTTCCATCACTTTCCTAACATCGCTCATTTGGCCTACTTCTGATTTTCAATGTCTGCCGACACTGGCCTGTATTCACTATAATTATATCGCAGTCCTCACAAACATGAGCATTTACAATTAGGCAAGGCATGTTTGGAAACTTGCCTCAAGCAGTTTTTGCTGTTACTCCAATGGCAAACTAAAGTAAGGTAAAAAAAAGCACATGATGCTTTTGCGTTGTGACAAAGCATTACTTTTCGATCCGGTGTAGCTGCAAACTGTGCCTGAGCTATCACAACAAATTTATTGTTTTCATCCCTCAAAATAACTCCATTATTATTCAGATTAAAATCTGGAATGTCAATCTGACATTTGCTAAATTTCAAATATTTGCTGTAAGTGTTTGTCGCGACACTATTGGGCCTTGCAGGACTAAATAAGCTGGCACCTTCAAATATCCATCACCGTAGTTTTGAACGAACCACCAAGCGCCGTCACTATCAGCAGACATGCAGCTGTGCTGGGGATTAATTTACAGGTAGCCGCTCATTCCACAAACGATACAAAGACATTGCCTGCTCGGGTAGGATCTAACCAAGCAAAGGGTGGCATATTATCTTAAAATTATCCCTGGTACGCTGCCTGATTTAAAAAAAAGATATCATCAAAAGCAGCAGCAACAGTAGCAGAAAACATTTTCCATCAAATGATAGAAAGCCGGTATTTCCATGTTGGTGCCAATTACTCCTTTATCTAAAACCGACATTGCCTCTGAAATTAGGAATATATATATTTGCGAATTTGTATTGCATAAAGAAAACAAAATGTGTTGGTTTGGGTTGGAATCCAGAGTACAGAATTATATGCGCACTTATAAAGTAAAACATATAGTATTAGTAATGTAAACGAAGTTATATTTAAGAATATTATCTGATCATACCGTTTCATATTGACCATTTAGTTTCCAAATATAAATTGAACATTTTCAAAAAGGTAAAGCAGCATTTGCAAGTGTTTAGACGTTTTACCTACGCAGTGTAATTATTTATCTTCGTATAATGCAGCATATTGTATGATTTGAAATTTTCTATAGTATGATAAAACTACTAAGTTTGTTATGCAATGACATCTTAAAATTACAAACTGCAAGTGTGGCATTCGATAAGACTTTCACCCTTTCTCAAAGGAAGTTTCAGACAGACCAATTGCATCCAGGATTTCACATGCTCTACACATTCATAAATGGCCTACTTTTCCATTAATTCAAATCGGCATACGTTTCCCAACTCAAATATTCCCAAACAACGAAAAATAGGAAAACGAATTTTAAAATGTGCAGTTCTAAACATAAATATAGAATAGTCCATGCTGCCACATTTGCAGTGACAGACTGTTAGACTGATTTAATCAGGTGGTGACATCAAGGGCCTAACTCATTGAATTGTGTCATATGTGTAACAAACACCACGGATTTAATAGAAGTTACTTGCTACAAATATTTTGGACCATTGTTTCAGGGAGAAGGCACGAGGTGGGATGCCACAGAATAGAGACTGAATAGCAGATCACAAGGAAAAGCAAGGCGCTATGCATACGCACAAATAATTGGGCTGAGCGGCGGTTCACAATTGAACAATCAATATCAATTTAATAATCCCATTGATATGACAACCAACATGTAACTGTCACTCGTTTAGTTTGAGTGATAAGATCAGTACCGCACTACACTGTACGGCGTTATGTCATGTTATGCGAGATGGAAAATAACCGACAAATTTTGCGGAAATCTTATGCTAATATATTTACAGAACAACACGGACGTGTGTGTGTAAGCATGTGCGTGAATTACCGATGGTCGAAGTTCTGCTGAGTGGGTACTAGTGGTGTGTTGAAAGTCCTCACACCGAGGATACAGATGCATGTTACACACACAAACACTCTCGCCCTGCAGCCGTCAGGGTGCCACCCTCAGCGAGATCGTCGATGAGCGCCTTAGTCTAGACGCATGGCTAGTGCTGAATTGCTTGCTCACTGTTATCTGAACACACTGCTGCAGCTGAATTGCTTGCTTACCATTGTCTGCTGAAGTTGCTGTCTCTGACTCGCTTGCGTTGTGCAGGCAGTGCACATAACTATTGCTCAGCCGCTGGTGTTATGTTGTTTGCACCACGATTTGCCCCACAGCAATCTGCTGCGTGATACACAACGGTCAGTTGAGACACCTTGTCTGTGCTTCCATTTGGGTGTGTCTCCCTGTCTCTCTGTCTCAATCTGGACCTCTCTTGGGTCACTGTGTCTCTGTAGGACACCGGTGCATCTCTCTCTGGAATAGGTGTCTGTCCCTAGCACATTCTGCTTCTTATCTGTCTGTCGACATCCATTCATCCGTGTTCAATCAACCAATCCAATGTCACCCCGATACAACAGTTTACTTCTGATCTACACTGGTGTTTCGGAGGTAAACAGGATGCTAAAAGGAGGTAATAAGTGCCTCAGTTGCTCCATCTCTGTTGAAAAATGAAATTGATCTCTGCTGAGAAATTAAATTGTGTCAGGGTCACGTTGATCTGGCGCCACTCATAACGGAATAAAATTTGCCTACAAAACCACCTGTTGCCCTGTTTAATTTCTGTCTGTGGTACTCATGTGTTGTCAACGCATGCCACATGTGCCGCAATGTTTTTGTAATGCTTATAGCAAATCGATTCTAAGGGATGAAAAATAGTCACCCTCAATGCTAGCGCAAGGAGAGTCAAAAGGCATTAACTTAGTAATCGATTCGGTGAGCCAAGTCAGAGATCGTGTTTGTTCACAGAGTCGATGCCATGTCGAGAAACCCAAAATAAATTGTTGTGATTGTCCAAAATCCCAAAGCACTGTCTGTAAGTGTGTTGCTTTATATATCTGGTTAGTGTGTGTTTACAAAGAGTTGTAAATTGTGGGAATAAATGGGTTGCAACATAACGTCACGTTGAACGTGTCATGGTCGCCACATGGCAATGAAGGTTCGGGAGCATTACATACAGTCTCGATTGTGTCATTATTCTATTGTTAAAGTATCATACAACAATGTGATGAGTGGGTGTTTTGCTGCACACGGGAATTGATATATATTCCAACAGTTATGCTCTGGAGCGTTTTGTAAGTCATGATGATCAATCTATTAAGGTGGTGGACAGTTGAATTTCATGACTCACTGCATGCAGACATGTATTTGGAGCGACGTGTATTATTGTGATGTTGCTCATTGTGTTTTTGTTGTTTCTAAATTTTACCAAACAACTCGATTGTACTGCAATACTTTAATGCATACTCCTTACGAATCCAAGTGGAGTTGAACGTCTTATTCCGGCCTTGCTTGTGTAACCGGCATCGCCCGTCTCGCCTTCCTTTCCTTTCACTTTCGGCCGCGTGATCGTACGAGAGACACCAGACCGGCGTGACGGTTAACGAAAATACTAGACTTGACCGGCTGAATAATGCGAGCGCACGAACGCACGAGAGGATATTCAGATGGTAAGATTCTGCGTTGTGTAATTTTTTTATGTGAATCCCTCTTGTGCCCCACACGCGTCACTGGTCCGCTGTGATGAGCCTCTTCTGTCACCACAGACTTGCACCCACGCCAACGCGTATCTTCAGTTATGTAAACAACTTTATTAATTCGCCCTGCACAACCTCACCAGGTCCCCCGTTCAACTAAGGCGTATCCACAAAGACCGGGCGTAGCTCGTCGCCCATGCCGATACGTTAGCACTTTAATATATGTGCAAGCATGCATATGTGCAACTCAATACATCAGCAGCCACAGGCTACATGTACCCCTCCTGAATTGCACTATCATGGTCGCACATTACCCAAAAGATCCGTCCGCGACATGAATACGTGCAACTCATCACTTCCGTAGCCACCGACTACACTTGGCAAGGACAAATGCTTAAGCAAATAAAGACAAATGATTCTTACCTGTCATACCAATGCTGCAATCGCAGCAAATAAAGAGAGGCATTCTGACTGGCTGCTGTTACAGAAATAACACTGATATTGCAACCATAATCGCAGAGGAGCTGACAGTGCTTACACAATGATTGTGTTGCTAAAATCCACCCCAAATTTGCAAGTCAAGAATGTTGAAAATTTAACACTCGTGACGTCAATAGGTTTAGGACAATTCTGGGCTGGCCACAAAGCACCTGGCATTGAAAACACAATGCTTTATGAAAGCCACATTAAAAACTGACCTTCACACAAATGCATTTACATGTAATACTATAGGTCCAGGGCGGCGCGGTGGCGCAGTGGTTAGCGCTGACGCCTCACAGCAAGAAGGTCCCGGGTTCGAGTCTCTCGGCTCCGG
>JAZEWT010000004.1:12163482-12182617 GCA_036362905.1 Mordacia mordax
TTCCGGGATAGGCTCCGGCTTCACCGTGACCCTATATAGGATTAAGCGGTTTCAGATAATGAGATGAGATGAGACTATAGGTCCAGTATTTAAAGATCTGTAGCATGAAATCTAAACACATTCAATCATCGGATTCTGCCCAAGGTACGGTCCTCCAAAAGATACGATGGCTACGCAAGTATTGTAGAGTTTCGGTGTAGGCAATGACATGCTCAATGTAATAGATTTTAAAGTGGTTTTGCAATAAAATACATGGTTACATTACTTAACGTAATGTGATGACGTGTATGCACTGCAAAAGAAGTGCATGTATAACGGTGTGGCAGGTGGTGTTTTTAAGATAGAATTGTCTAGGGTTTATTCCTGCACACAACACCCCAAGGTGATCTTTAATATCCCGCACAATTCTCTTGATGCCATCTGTGAAGGAGATCACATCTCAAGAATTTTAGTGGCTAGTGTTTCTCCAAGTGGTCAGCGAGAGTACCATAAATCACATGGCAAACATCACATTTTTAGATTTAGAGGACAAAAATAGCGTAATATTGGGCAATGGGCCAGTTTTGCTGAAGGCTTTACATTTGTGAGAGCGAAGGTCATTTTTTTTATTTTCTAATCATGTATTGCTGTTTATCTCCCACAGACAATAAATATAATTGGCTGGCAAAACATGAGATACTACAATGTTACAGCTGCCTTGTGCTAGTTCTATGTCGTTTACTGCAGTGATTCTATCAGTTGATAACTGCCAGATGGGTGTATATATATTAATGTATTTATTATGAGTAGACTTTATCAGTCGTAACTTTTTTAAAACATTGACGTATGGAATGTATCCAAGAGGAAGTCGAATAAGGAGATGCTGCAATTAAATCAGCTCATGTGTAGAGCAGGTGGCTGGGTGAATCATAGATGGCAACGCCTTGGGGAGACCTTCAGCCGGCAGTGGATTGATCATGACTCGTGATGATCAACAATACATGGCTGGGTAGGAGATGGTAATGTTGTGTAACCAACCGTATGCGAAGTTGGTTTTCCTCCCGGTTCTCTAGTTTCCTCCGTCACGAAGCCAAACACCCATTATTGCTACATCCCGGGTCGGCGTGGTGATGCAGCCGGTAGCGTTCTCGCCTCACAGCAAGAAGACCCCAACTTCGATTCCCGGCTCAGGTACCTTTCTGTGTGGAGCTGTTAACGCTATGGGTACTTTTTTGCCAGTATACATATATAAGATTGCAACTGCATTATCGCCAGATACGGTAAAACCTGTTGTAATCTATATGTATACTGGCAAAAAAGTACCCAGAGCGTTAACAGCTTCACCTAAGCTATAAAGCATTGATACTGCGTTGTCCTGAGCTGACTGCCTTTGGCAACGACTGACACCAGCAAATAGGCTCAAAAGGAAGCCACTGCCAGGTGAAGGTCGGTCAGTTGAAGGACAATGCATAGGTTATCAAAGCTACCTGTTTGCATACTTTGCCACTAGTATGTGTGGCTTGTGCAAACTGGACGCATTGTAAAATGTGTCTATTTTGGTGTTAAGATCTTAACACCTGCATAATCGCCAGATACGGTAAAACCTGTTGTAATCTTTCTGTGTGGAGTTTGCGTGTTCTTCCCGTGTCCACGTGGATTTCTGCTGCCGGGTACTCCGGTTTTCTCCCATGGCCCAAAGACACGCTACTGCTACGTTAATTGGCCTGCTGAGTAAATTGCTCCCAGTGCCCTGCGATATACGAGCGCCACATCCTGGGTATAGCCCCACCTTGCACCCTATGTTTGCCGGAATAGGCTCCGACCCCCGCGACCCTGTACAGGATTAAGGGGATATTGATAATGGTTATACATCCCGACAGAACCTTCATGTAAAAGTCGTGAGACTCCGCCAAGCTTTCCTGGATAAATATTCAGGATTACACTGCATACATTATAACACGTGTTGCTGTTTTACCATTCAATTTTGTAATTCTTTTTCAACGTTCAGCATCCTTATAATATGAAGAAAACTTGACAAAAAATATAAACACTGTAAAATATTTTATTGGTAACTGTCCAAAATCAACATAGGAGGAAAGATGGGGCATGAGTAGACAAATGTTGTTTACACAGCATTGTAGTCACTACCTATATCATGTATAAAAAGGTTACACAAATATAATATTTAATAAAAGCTTTTTGTTACTGAAAGACTACAATAAAAGCCATAGCTACAATGTCCCTGTCTCAAATATAAAATGCAATCTATTTTGTTTATTTGAAAGAGATGAGGTATGTCAGTCAGCTCGGTGAAGTCATTTGTGTGTACATTCAGCTGTTTTGTTGTTGTAAATCTACTAGGTTTCATTTGGACACTGGCCTTGGCTAAAAAATCCTGAGTTAGAAATGCACTTTCCTGAAAGTGCGTGAAGTTATGGCAGTCGGGTCAGAGAAGCCTTAAAATCCAAAAGTGACCTATGTTGTAACAACAAAATGAAAACAGTCAATTTAAAGTGACTAATAAAATAATGACATTTACTAAGGGGGAAAACAAAAATCAATAACTACACTGACCGTGTTAACCTGTAATGTGGATAATGTTTAACAGACAACTAATTTGTAACGTGTAAAATTAAACCTGTAATAGAGTGCATCTTCATGGGTTACGGTTAGAGAGACGTGGCTTTTCTTTCGGCGCTTCTCTACACCGGTTTTACAAATGATGACACGGAGAGACTGACATTAAGCCACTGTAACATCTTGTATTGCAAAAGCAAGTCTTAATCTAAAAACATACCCAGTTGAACAACACAGTACGTCAGTGAAGAAAGGCTGCTTATCGAGTACTGGCAAAAAATCCACGTGAAAGATTTCTGATATTTCACAAGACATTATGATCCCTGGTTGTAGAGATGTCATTGACCTGAAGTGTTAAAATGCATTCTTTTGGATGTACCGTGGGCAAATCGTTTTAAAGGTTAAACAATCACCAAAGATTTCATACTGCTTAAAAATGTTTTTAACTTGGAACACATCGTGAACACTTTAAATCGTGGCATTATGATTATAGTTATTTGTTCTAACATCTAGGATGCACCATTTCTCTACCACTGGGACTGTTGTACCTTAAAAGAATTATGAGTAGCGGGAAAACAAACAATGAGGTACTTATATTTTTTTTGCCAAAAACAACTGTATAAAGTGCTTGAAATATGAAGTTTACATTTATGTACATCCTTTTTTGTATTTAACCAATCTCAACATTAATTCACCTGGCACCTTTTAGGGTGCACATTAGAGAATGCATCCTGATAAACGACGAGGAAATGTAATATAAACAAAAGGATCGAGCTGATATAAATTCCCCAAACCAATATTATAAAAAAAAACTGATGACATCGTGGCTTCATGCACCTTGACAGGTCATTGTTTTTCAGACCCTAAATGCTGATGTTTCTAATAATGGGCCCATGCATCAGACATAAACATGCAAAAAAAGTGGGAAGCAAATATAACGTTCCCATCCGTAAATTGTAAAACATGTACAATATCTATCGAGTACATGGCATACATTTGCTCAACCATCACTTTTAATTACGTGTGTATATTTTTAAAAGTGACTGAATCACAGCCAAGGTGCTCCGCAGGTTGAGTTCACACTGAACCTTCAACATGTGTTAAGAAAATATCAAGTGCCTTATTATTACATTTTACATTTCCTCGCTCGAGCAGAAATTAACATTAGGGTCACACGTTTCCTCCGTACCGCTTTGCGTCGTCTGAACCCTGAACAGCGACTGCTAGTTCACTTGACGTTTCCTTAACAGCGCGTTAACGTTACAGCCACGCGAGACTCAAATTGCCGCTACGTTACGCGCTGCGTTATCCAGTGTGAACCCACCTGAATGAAAATATCGACATCCCCCCCCCCCCCAATTTATCCCAAGGGGTGCATCGCGTATCTAAATAGACAAGCGAAAGCCATTGTATCAATAAATAGACCCCTTATATGTGCCTCTTAGTAGCTGCACGTAACAGCCTAATTGATTACATCCACTAGTATGACGTTTTGTTTCTGGAAATGTCCACAATTGTTAAAGAAAGGAAAAAAGTAAAACATCATTGAACAAATGTTCTCTGAATTTCCATTGGTAAGAATTGTTCAGGAAGGGATAAAGCAAGATTGATTATTTTTTTTACATACATTTTTTATGGCAACGTGATCAGTTATATATTGCGTGCACGTCTCTAGACTTTGTTTCTAACAGGAGGAACATTTCATGTAACAAGGGTTGAGGGGAAACAGTTGCAGTTCAAACGTGCTGGAGAAGCTGCGTAACGAAGTTTGCAATTCCTGCCGCCCGGACAGCTTCACATGCTGCCTCCTGTTCATTGATATAAAAAAAAACCCACACATTTGACCACGCCAAATGTCTCCTAAGTCTCAAAAACAAACGATTTTCCCTTTTCTCATGTACGTATATAAAATGGTTACAAAACAACTATCCAAAATATGTATGATGCAATACAATAAAATGTATTGTAAAAAAAAATCTTACACTTATCTAACCAAAAGTTTAACTGTTTATTACTGAAAGAAAAATGACCCTTCTTGGAAAAAAAACACAAAAAAACACTTAGATCGCAGGTA
This sequence comes from Mordacia mordax, assembly GCA_036362905.1. Taxonomy (NCBI): domain Eukaryota; kingdom Metazoa; phylum Chordata; class Hyperoartia; order Petromyzontiformes; family Petromyzontidae; genus Mordacia; species Mordacia mordax. The sequence goes on from JAZEWT010000004.1 coordinate 12,168,113, forward strand.
AAATACAGTATATAATCATCGCAAGTCACGTGACTACACTTTACAAAAGCTATGCTGCTTTTTAAAACAAGCATAATTAGCTATTCAGGCTGAGCCTGTCATACAAAAAAAGTAGCAAGGGAATAATACGAGTTGAAGCATTTGTGCAAATATTTACATCTTAAAACATCCTCACACATGTAAGTTAGCAGCAGTAGCAACAAGTTTAGAAACACTAATACAGCACAGCAATACCGAACACTACGCTTTTTTTGTTACAAGATTTCTGCAAGGACTAGCTAACTATACGTGTTTTCTACTTTTCAACACAGACAAAGTTATTTTTTTTCCATCCTGCCTAGATTAAACCAAACAAAGTGGGGGGGGGAGAAAGAAATACCACACACGTATCTGCTCTGCAGAGCTGTATCATGCATTAAAATGAAACCCGCGGACGGGTTTTAAAGGAAATCAGTCTAAAAATCACAGTAACGGCACCTTGACTACAACAACGGATTGCAAAAAACCACTGTTCCACAACTATCACAGACTACTCTTTATTACGGTTATAAGCGAGAGTACATTTTAAATGTTAATGGACGTCTACTAACATGCCAATTACTGAACGGAACTTGAATTGTTTTTGCTTTTAGCTACTAGAGCAAAAAAGCACAAACATGGTGTGTGTTCATAGAGACAGAGAGAGATGCTACAAAAAGGAAGAAAAACAAGGCTTGAAAATCCAGTCAGTAGTGACCGGTTCCTGAACTTGAGCTAAGAAACGTGACGTTTTAAGGCTTAGTTATTGAGTGCAACTATTATCGGCTGTGATTTCCTGAAGGTTACAACAAAAAATGAACACATTGAAACTTTTTTGTATTTAAAATTGTTGTTTTCATCTGGTTGATTTATCAGTCGCGTTTTTTTTTCAACAAAAATAGAAAACATTTTTAAAAAACCCAAACTATTTCGCTAGAAATGAAGTGACAAACAAACACTTTCACCAACAACCTTTACAAAGATACTTTCCCACAGCTCTAAAACAAACAATCCCACGTCTGTACAGTTGCTATTTAATAATCCTCGATGTTGTCTGAAGTTATTTTCAACATGGTTTGTTTTAAAGTCTTCATGTTTGCGAGAGGAGTTGAATATAACTGCAACCGTTTTGCTTGGCTCTGAAAATGAAAATCAGTTGCATCAAAATACAACACAGCTACTACAGTAGCTCTGCAACAGTCACAACAGAAACTCTTGTCCTTGAAAATGACGACGAAGAATATTTGCCTGAGCACATTTAGCGGGCTGGGGGAGCAGGAGACCTGCAGTGAAACTGGCAATACAATGCAAGACACGTGAGAGAAAGGAACATTCAAATGTAATGTTTTTTTTTCCCTGAATTAAAAGGACAGGAGGAGACAAATGTTCCGGCGAGGCCCGCTTTTTGTAAAGGTCAGCCCATTAAATCACGTGGTCAAATAGGGCCTGTTTCCTCCTGCTCTCCTGCTGATAAGAGGTGTTGGGTCACCCCTTGCATCAATCTCCCTGCAGGCCAAGGGCCCAGTCAGCAGCGAACACAAAACACAAAGTCTAGAAAAAAATAAAAGAAACGGAAGGAAAATATGCCACTGCACTCCAAGACATGTGTGTGTATTAAGCAAAGTGGCCAGGCAGCAATGTCCACTTCCAATAGAGATTCAGGAAGCACCTAGACCTCTTACAGAAGTACGGCATGTGTGTAGTGCGCTGCTCAATCCTGAGATCAGATTAGTAGAAAGCTGCTGAATGGCAGGAGTATAGTTGTCGATGCATCCAAATGCAAACTTAAGGAGGATAAACTTGTGCACGAGTCTACTTCATTGCCTGAAGCATTTTCGACAGCCCTAAAGAGCGAGGGAGTTTCTTTTGCAAAGAGCCAAGTAGAGCACGGCTCAATATTTTTGAGAGATTCTTCCCTCTTCCTCCTCCTCCTCCTCCTCGTCGTTGTCTTGAGAGAGCCCCATTAGAGGATTGCGAGCCACCTTCTCGGCGCTCCGACTTGACATCACTCTGTGCGAGCCCGGTCGGGATAAAGCCTGGGGTAGGCCAGAGACTGTGTCAGAGGGAGAGCAATGACAGCCCTCTCGGAGTCGCCGGGACATCAGGCACAGGAGGGCTCCTCTACCGGAGTCATCGGGGCCATGGGGTTGAGCGTACTGAGCGAGCGGAAGGCAAAGACGGATGGGTCACAGATGTATCGCGGCCCAGTGCTCACGCTCTGTGGGGAATAAGAGAGGAAAATTACACGTCAATGCAGGGAACGGCGAGGCATCTGCACGCAGGGGAAAATCCCCCTTCGCGGGCAATTTTCTATTGAATGACATTTTGTTAAATAGCAAAAAAAAAATCAACCATCACTAAAGACAACGTATTCACAATTGGATGCAATTTATCATGCTAAGTGCACATGGCAGTTGACTGACTTTCTGTGCATAGGGTTTTAATGAAACCAAAATGTCGTCTTATATAGGAAAGCATAGATTTTTCAATTTCGTGTAATTTAATATTGCGTGGGTGGTTTTGTTTTCAGAAACCACATTCCATATATTTTTGTTAACTTTAACCTGTTAATTGAAATATAAGTAAATTATGATGTGGCTGAATAACAAATTCAGAAAAGTGGTTTACATTAGTGATGGATTGAAAAGTTTGTTTCTGAAATATAGTGAACTGACCAATAATGTTGCTAGAGCTATCTATATATAATGCTGCAGTTTGGGTGTTATTCCAGATTGTCTCAGTGGCAGGCTGTGTCACATGACAACTGTGCGGATGATTATGCCAATCCGCTGTACGCTGTTCTCTCTACTCGGAGCTGATCACGTCACAATCTAACGGTGCTTATGAGAAACTTAGCCTAAGCAGCCAAAGGCCACCATAAAGGTTAATATAGACGAAGCTATATTGGTAGTTAATCATCCTCCACCCTTCTATATATTCAAGTGTGGTATGCAAGAGAAAATGGTGAATTATTTGTGTTTTCAAACATAAACGCGTTGTAGCATTTTGGCCCAATACACTTGGATGTCACGGGGAGAAGGGCACTGCTGTTCCTTTATACAGATATTATGCGTTCATCAATTGCTGCCTCACCAAAATATACTAATAAGGAAGACGTTTGCCCTTAAGCTCGCAAACCTAACTGTGATACAATATATACATTGGTGTATGTTTTCCACATTGCGTGCAAAGTATCTATTACTTTTTCCTTTGCCCTGATATTACTATGAAACCCCTAAGCACATTAATTCTCTTGGTATCATTGTACACAGCAATGTCAGCACTTTAAATCCTGCCCAGGTTAATTGACCTGCTGAGTAAATTTCCCCAAAAAGTGTGCCCTGCTATGTGCTGGCGTCACATCGAGAGAGACTCCCCCCCCCGCGACCCTGTAATGGATTAAGCGGGTATTGATAATGAATGAATACATGTTTTTATCATGGGCGGCACGGTGGCCCAGTGGGTAGCGCTGTCGCCTCACAGCAAGAAGGTCCCGGGTTCGAATCTCAGCTCGGGTGCCTTTCTGTGTGGGGTCTGCATGTTCTCCCCTTGTCTGCGAGGGTTTTCGCTGGGCACTCCGGTTTCCTCCCACAGTCCAAAAAACATGCTGCTGTATAGGTTGATTGGCTTGCAGACTAAAATGCCCTCAGTACCCGGTGATGGACTGGCGCCCCATCGTAGGTGTATCCCTGCCTTGCACCCTGTGTCTGCCCGGATAAGCTCCAGCTCACCGTGACCCTCTGCAGAACTAAGCGGTTTCTGACAATGAGATGAGAGATGTTTTTATCATGGAAATCGTCACAAAATAAATAAATTGTGACATCCCTCATTAGTACTGCGCAAATGTACAGCTACTGATAAAATGCTTGAATGAACTGCTGTCCTTAGCATTATATTGGCCAACAGAATATGCATTACAACAGATGCAACCACAGGGTATTACGCCATTCAGACTGCTATAAGACTACACATGTGCATCGGAGTAAGCTCCTCTGAAAACAAGTTTTCTATTGCTTGCACAATAAATAATAATAATATTTGCACTTCTAGATGATTGGTGTTTATTATTAGAGCGGAAAGTACCCTGTGAGCTTACAAGTGCCAAATGCGGGATTCCTGCGATACAAAAAAAGTCCAAACTAACCAACGCAACAACGCATAACACCCAAGGGCACATAAACTTACTCTCTGCAACAATGCGCATGAAACTATAATCGTAATCATAAACGCAAACAATAGCACGCAAGAATGCACAATAAAGACTGCCACAGTTTGAAAACTGCGTGCGTTTTCACAGTTGTTTCGAGTGTCCTCTCTCCAATGTGTTTTTTTTCTTAGGACCTATTCATGTCAACGATTATTTCGTTCCTAAAGAAGAACCCATCGCGCGGAGCAAAACGTTGGACATTACGCCTCGCAGCACGTACTGCGAACCACTAGACGTCGGTGCAAAACAACAGCACGCGGTACGACCCAGAAAACACATCTGAGAGCTGTGCCATTGTGTTAATTCATAATAGAGGGGTCCGGGAGTGCGCACTGCAAGCCATTAAGAGATCCTCGATACAAGATACCCGCAACAGATGGCAAAACCCAACAGTCAATGCTTTAGAACGAAGCCATGTCTAGTTTGAGCTCATTATACAATGATTTGCCCTACACAGAACAGTTCTTGTAATGCCACAGAAAACACACATAACTCAAGAGAGAAATAATGCCAGGGTCTTATGTGGCAAAGCAAAAATATAAGAATAAGGCAACCAAACGTTGAAAGATGATGACATTAAAAAGTGCTTCTTATAGTGGCCTTTGGAAAAGAATCACAGCTAAATCTATTGCATAGAGATGAGGGCCCATTCTTGTTATTGCTTGTACTGAAGCCAGAAAACAGCGAAAATTAGCTGAAGATGGAGACAATGATTATCTTTACATGTAGAACGAAGTAATATCCTGTTGAGGTACAATATCCACTTTGCCAGGTAGACTTAAGAAACTGTAGGATATAAAGACTATTAATTATTCCAAGGAACTTATAAGTTCCATAAAGCACAAATTTGTGAAAAGATGATAAAATTAGCATACATTCTAAATTATTGTACTGTATTTATTTTGATTCATCACCGGGTATTAATCGTTATTTAGTCAGATTCCATTACGAATTTTTTTTGTTAACATCTATTTATTTATTTAATTGCATATGTATCATTAACTTTACTAAGTGTTACCACAGAAATATGGTTGGAGAACTATAATACAACAGTGCATGCAAACTGCCCATATATTCCGAAAAAGTTTCCGTAAACACTCCAAGTTTAGATAGTCCTTGAAAACCATGATGTAATAAATGCACAATGTGATTGTAGGAAAATCTACATACTTCAATGTATGTATTCTCTCTTAAAAAATTGTAATCGCTCTTCACCCAAAAGGCTGTAGGTATAGCGTGGGCATGACTACCACAACATAATTACGCACCTTGACAAAATTGGCAATTACAGGCGAACTCAATGGTAACAGGCGAACAGGTTGGGTGTCTTCATTACCGCTGGCACACCAATCAAGCACACTTGCCATTGGTCTGACAGGAAGATGCCATTAATACACGAAGTTCTCTTGGCACTGACCAAGTTGATATGTACAGTACCATGTCATGTACATTGCTTTGTTGTTCCAGTATTGATTGGAAAAAATAAAAGATACAGAAAGCTGTTAAGCACATAATTCCTTCGAGAGATTTATGAAACTAGTCTAGCGCAAAGAAAGCCCGGTCACTACAGCTTTATTTCGCATCGGTGCATTCAAATTCAGTGCAGCTGGTACGTCCATTGTGCGCACACCGCACGTACTGTGCTTAGAACACACTGAACTGGGAGTGAATAATTATGAATACGCACTTGTTCCGTGAGTTTCTGAGGATAAGAACGAGTTAATTCACTTTGCAGCCACAGATTGCTGGCTGTGAATCTTCAGCGAGGAGATTGCCAGTTGAAAAAGCCGAAGTATGGGTGCGACCTTTACAGTTGTGTCGCTTCTCCATGGCTCCATGCTGTGAAGCTGTTAGAAGTCTGCCTATCACCCTGAAAGCTGGCCTGAATAGCCTGCAGAGAGTTCAAGATATTAACAATGAAAAGCTGGGCCCTTTAAAGTGATTGCTTTCTATTTCAGCGTTAGCTAAGGATTATAAAAAAACACACGCCACATGCTGCTCTGAATTCCAAGCAACTGCTGAATAGTTCTGACTAAACCTTTTCTAAGAATGACAGAATGTTGAGAATATAACGAGTTATCTAAAGTTGGGCTTCGCTTACTTTAAATTGCAGAAAGAGACTCAATGCCTGGCAGGTCATGTGTGAACACAAGTATAATTCCCACACATGACTGCTGCAACCAATCTTTAAAGTACATCAAATTTTACACATCTCAAAAATAGCTTGGTCTGTTAAACAGCACTGCAAAAACACACGGCAAGCATATAATGCCATTTCTTTACATTCACAAATACGGCAAACATTGGCATAAACAGAAAAAAACATCAACGTGACTCCAAAATACACCGAGGCACGTGCCAAGGCAGCACATAGCTTTCGTCTGCGAAACCACGGGCAGCTTATTCAACAGAACACAACGCTCAATACCCTGTGAAGGAACTGGTGTTTCACATGTCTTGACCGCATGGCATCACAACTCCAAATTGTTTCCTGGCCAAAACATACATCTGCACCCAGCTGCCACACAAGGAAAAGTCAGCAGTACAAAAATATAAAAAAGGTAAATGCATCCAACGTGCCATTTTGTAATTTGTTTTTTTTTCTCAAAGCAACTTCCAAGCACAAACAAGTGTGAAGGTCAGTTTAACTTACAAGTCAATGGCTTCATTTACACTTGTTCATTTTTTGTATGAATCATATTCGTTTGAAAAATATTTTCAGCCGGACTTGCACCTTGAACAGATGGTATGAAAGTAATACAGAGCCATCAGCAAGGCAAGCAGAGCTCTTTACAACATTGTGAATTCGGGTGGAACTCCACACCACTGCCTTCTCCCAGAGATTGTTTTCCTTGTCCATGCCATACGAGAGGGCCACATGTGAGCATCTGAGAATACCTGCATAATTTACACGGTCAAGATTCGTCAACGGTGAGTGGAATTTTGCTTCCAAGAAACTCAACCCCATCAAGTTAAGTACGATGTATAAGCATAATGTATGTGTGATTGTGTGCATTACCGCAAAAGCATGATAATCTGATCGTCAGAAACCGCTTAGTCCTGTATAGGGTTGTGGTGAGTCAGAGCCTATCCCGGCAAACACAGCCCCAAAAACATGCTGCTGCCTGTGGGAGGAAACCGGAGTGCCCAGTGAAAACCCACACGGACACTGGAAGAACATGCAAACTGCACACAGAAAAGCACCCAAGCCGAGATTCGAACCTGGGACCTTCTTGCTGTGAGGCGACAGCGCTACCCACTGGACCACAGTACCGCCCAAATGCATGGTGATTCAAAATTGTTATGGCACGTGTTTGGAATGACACAGAAAAAGGAACACATGAATCAAAAACACACACAGGTTTATAAAGATCATATCAACTTAATAGAAGAGGACTTGGGCTGGACACGCTGCTAAAAGTGATAAAATTCAGTGGTTGAGACTAACGATGGAGTGGTAGCCAAAGCAGGAAACATACCAATGGACAAGATGGAACGATAAAGCTGGAGACAGATTGTGTGACCACAAGGCATGACAGCTTTCACAATCTTTCATCCAGCAGTGGATAGATCACGTCTAACTGTGAACATGTGTAATTATAATGCAGTGGAGACATATATGCAGTGCGTAAAAATGTCATTTTGATATCATACCTTAAATGTGGCTCTATATCTAAGTATAAATATACCACCAAATAATCATACAGTACTGCTCGCAAGAAACAGAAAATGATGAAACCAGAATTGATTTTAAGTAAACATGAAGAGAAGAAAAAAAGAGGTAGATAAGAAAATAAACCTCATGGCACAAACGTGCAGCAAAAAAACACAAATATATCCATCTTGAAAAAAATACATCCACAAAGCGTGGCTGCACTGTATCTACAACCGCTGATGTTCCCAGAAAGACAGGTTTATAATAATAACTACCTGTATTGTTATTCCCTAGACCCTGTTTGACAACTCGTGAGATTACAATTCACCACCACCCTCCACACTCAACAGCTCATGGCAAAAATGCAAAGAATTTCAAACAACTATTTTCGGGAGAAAGAAAACAACACTGGGTTTCTTTAAAGCTAGGAGGACAGTGTGTCATCACGCGTTAATCTTGCCTTGATACTCAATGCTGTGACACGGTCACAGCTGCTCAAGCTCAGACGAAGCTGTGGGAATGCGTTTTTAAGCAATGTGAGCTATAACAATTACATAGACGTATAAAGGAACGATGAGTCAAAATATCCTCTAGGGGGGCTCTCTCACGCCCCTCTAGCGGAGGTCCTTCTGCACAGACGCCTCGGAGGTATTGTGTATTATACAAGTAAAGACAGTGTATTAAAAACATCATCAATTACTTTAAGAATTTGCACCCCCTTACAACCATGCAAACTTTAAATAAAAACTACACAGCATTTGAAGTTCAACGTGGGAAATGTCACCATTACACGATAATGCCATACGGAGTAGCAAAATGGTATTAAATACAAATAACAATAGCGTGTATGGTTTTGAATAGATAAACCATCTGAGAGTGCGCCACAATAAAGCCCGTGATTACGGGCACCCTGCTGCGACAGACGGCTCAGCTCAGCGGAAAAGCAAACGAGCGGACGGAAGAGGCGATTAGAAAAGCCGCCCCTTCAATCTGCCCCAGGACTCCACAGCCAGGGGCAGACGTGACCCCTACCCCGTTTGACTCCCCTATCCTCAAACTTACAACACACTCTCTTCATGAGCAGTGGAACCCCTCCCCTTCACAATGGCTCACCATCCGCGCCCCCTCCTCTCCAAGAGCATCCTCACGCTCAGACTATCCCAACAGCCATACCCCATGTATCCATAGAAAACACATACACTCATCGCATTTACAAATAACACTGCCGTAAAAAGAAACGTTTTAAATAGGTGACATTTAACGCAATGGGTCTTTCTGCAAAGTAATAATAATAATATTTGCATTTATAGAGCGCTTTTCACTCGAGGGTCACAAAGCTGTAAATATACAGAGGCCAGAGAAATGGTGAGATCAAAAGTTGGAGACTGCACATTCACAATCTGAGGCCCTACTAAATCTAAACGTATACTATTTCCAGATGAAACGTCTTAAATTAGCATACGAATAGTAACTCATTAATAGATGTTAAGTAATTCGATACCTGTCTTATGGATCGCCACCTTGACGTGGTGGAGAGGTTTGTGTGATCCTGAGAACCTGAAAGCGATGCTAGAGTGGAGCTTAGCTTCTGGTAGGGTCACCCATGGTAGTAATGTCGAGAAAGAGGACCCAAACGAAGTGTGGTCCAACCAGCAGGCGGAAGCGGTGGCAATCAGAGTCTCGGAAGTTATAGAGCTGAGGAGCATTACAACGGCTGTGAAAGCAGAGAAAGGCTGCAGCAGAGCATCCCCAATTGTCTTGGTCTCTCATCTCATCTCATTATCTGAAACCGCTTAATCCTATATAGGGTCACGGTGAAGCCGGAGCCTATCCCGGAAACATAGGGCGTAAGGCAGGAATACACCCGACGACGGGACGCCGGTCCATCGCCGGGCATTGCGGGACAATTTTAGTCTGCGAGCCAATCAACCTATCCAGGAGCATGCTTTTGGACTGTGGGAGGAAACCGGAGTACCCGGCGAAAACCCACGCGGACACGGGGAGAGCATGCAAACTCCACACAGAAAGGCACCGGAGCCGAGAGACTCGAACCCGGGACCTTCTTGCTGTGAGGCGTCAGCGCTAACCACTGCGCCACCGCGCCGCCCAATTGTCTTGGTTTCCAAGTCATTGGATCCTGGCCCTCTCTCTGTCATGCTACGTGTGGTGGCTGTTTGCACATCGGTCTCCACACTTTAAAAGACGTTACGCACAGGCGTTTTCCTAATGACTCTCCAATATAATAACATGGACAAAGTCCTTTAGCGATCAGGAAGTGGTAAGTGATGTAGGACAGTCAAGTTTGGGAGCCTCTAGCCATAACCTGACGCACAGGCGGTGAGTGTTTGATTAAGTTGTCTTGCCCTCCGACTGAGGCAGAGAATGCTTTTCAGCAACTGCACTCATGACTGAGCAGCCCTATTTAGGACCCACTTTGCTCACCCCACATGGGGTTGGAACTAGAAAATGTGCCCAAAAAATAGCCTGCCTTTTAAAACCTGACTGGAAGACGCGTCCACTTGGTTCACGTTATAGCGGTCAGTCATAAAGATATATACATTTCAGAGCCTGGAATGTGCGAACTCTTATGGACAGTCCAACCAGCGACCGTCCTGAAAGATAAACGGTGATCATTGCATGAAAAGCTGAGAAGGTGTCGGATTGACCTCGCTGCACTCTTATTAACATGTCTAGCAGAGGAAGGGCAACTGAAGAAAGAGAAGGGCTGCAACACCTTTTTCTGGCAGGGAAAATCGCCTGATGAACCCAGGATCCATGGAGTAGGATTCACTATCAAGAACAAGCTCATCAGCCACCTTCTCGAACCTCCAGTGGGCGTCAATGTGTATCTCATGACCCTCTGCCTCAAGCTCACTGATGGCCAGATAGCCACAGCTATGACTGCCTATGCTCCAACTCTGGATTCACAGGACGAAGTCAAGGAGACCTTCTACGCCAATCTAGACCTCATACTATCAGCATTCCCAAGAAGGACACAATAATCCTGCTCGGGAACTTCAACGCCATAGTTGGCAGGGACAATAATTTCTGGAAAGGCACAATGGGAAAAGAGGGTGTTGGCTACATCAACTCTAATGTAGTCCTTGTACTCTCAAAGTGTGCTGAACACGGCCATGTCATAACCAATACCTTGTTTCGCCAGAGGAGAAAGTTTGAAACATCTTGGATGTATCCCTGCTCCAAGGTGTGGCATCTTATTGTCATTGTTCGGGCAAGTGATCACAATGACGTAACCATCACAAGGGCAATGGTCTGTGCTGATGAATGCCGGACAGATCATCGTTTCATCCGTTCCACAATATCCATCAGAGTCATGTAAAGAGGAGGATACAAAAGAGGCAGAGTCATCCCAGACTTAAAAATGAGAGCCTAGAAGATACTCAGATATTGACAACTCCAGGCTGCCTTTAGCCAAAGACTCCCAGAGCAATATCTAGAGGATATTGAAACGCACTGGACTTCACTGAAGGCCATTATACTAAACACGTCCAAAGACAATATTTCTCCCACGTCTCTGACCAAAAACTGTTTGTCAGCCTCAGAGGACGTAACTCAGAGATCCATCCTGTTTTGTCTGGAGTTCCTCAGAGTTCAGTCCTCAGCCCATTCCTCCTCAGCATTTACATATAAACACTTGGCCATATCCTGCGCATCCTCAATCTCAGCTACTATTGCTATGCCGAGGACATCCAATCCATATCCATGGGAGGGAACGGTACAAGGCAGGACCAAATGGAAAAGAATTGCCCAACAAGTCACAGCACAATTTGAAAAAGACCTCCAACGTGCAGAGGATAGATGGCAACAACAATAAACGCTCAACCACCAACATCTACTACCTCTTCAACCACTCTCAGCTGCCCACACTGCAGTAAGACTTGTGGATCTCGGATCGGCCTCTTCAGCCATCTCAAGACCCACAAATGACCAGACCTACCACCAGCAGAACAATCATACTTGACTTAGAATGATCACCGATGAATTAGATAAAACATTTTTAAAAACCCTAAAGTATATGGAAATATTTATTTGTGTTATCAGGCAAATTATTTAAGTCGCTGGCACACATTATTATTATATATCCGTAGTCCACCTGGGTTTCAAAACGCTTCTCAAGCTGAAAAGCTTCACTGCGCTGAACACATGTACATATTTTCGTTTACAAATACATCTTGACTTGAGCAGATGTATAATAAGATAAAGCAAAAAGTCACCTGTAAACTTTATAAAATGATTTTCGGCGAAGGAAAAAAAACATCAGAATTAATAATTTTTCTGATTTTTTTTACAGCACATCTAGAAGAATGTCCTTGGCACATCTTATATTATTTTCTGGATAGTCACAAGCATATATAGTATGTAACTATGAGCTACCAACTATTGATACCTGCCACACTACCCTATTAGATGCCATAGGGAACAGCCCAATGATTCCTGGGAAAAGGTTCAGCTGTTTCGCATTATAAACGTAATATAAATTTATACTTCGGTTCAGAAGCTCGTTTGCTGAAAAGCACCATAAAAGGACAAATAGGCGTTAATAAATACAGCACTGTAATGCATAACATATGAACAGAAGGAGGGAGGAAGTCATAAAAAAAACAATTTGAATGGAGCCTATATTAGACATAATACGATAGCTACTTAAAAATCACACTGTTGATCCGTTGTGGATGCGAAGCACATGTCAAAATGAATACGGCCACAGAAGCTGCCGTGCAATAACAATGAGCAACTGATAGAATGGCCACCAAGCGTCAAAGGTTTTCCTCCGTCTTCACATATGCAGCGGTGTAAATGGACAGCTCAGGAGGGCTGTGGGGTGGCCTGGAGACAATAATGCCCAGTGTCACCCTGTCATATGAGTGATGAGTATTCACCAAGTACTACGGTTTCTTCCCATATGAACAAAACAGGGATTAGAACTCCTGGCCAAATATCCCAATGGAATACGATGCTGACAAAGAATCTCGTGACTGCACAGCTTTTGCAAATTCGGGTACCCTTCCCTCCACAAACTCAATCTTGACCCACACTGACCACAGTAGTGTAGTATGGTCAAACAGCCCCCTCTTGACGAAAATGCTTGCAGAAGCTTTAATCTAGCAGCTGATGGACGGAGGACTATAATAATAATTTCATTTCTAGAACGCTTTTCTATACTGTAATGTTATTTATATATGGGCAAATTATCATTATTAAACCAGCTAACACAACCCATAATCTTCCTCATTATTATTACTGCAAGGTTTGTTTACCAAAGAATCTCTGATTGAGTCTCGTGGCTCTCAGCATGATCCAGCCAGTGATTGCAATACGGATGGGACGAATGCTATGAATTTTCTATTTGACCAACATGCATTATGCTGTCATTCTTTAATAATAATAATAATTGCACTTCTAAAGTGCTTTTCACCCGAGGACCACAAAGCGCTGCACGGAGCTATGGAGAGAAGGCATGTCAACAACAACCACAACATATGAACGGCATATCAACAACAATAACTTTTTTTTACTGCAGCACGTGTTTACATTTCGTCATACAGTATTTCTATACAACATATGTTCTTGGACACTAAAGTGCACTTATCCAATAGCTACTAACCATGGATGGTTGGTTTTATTTTGAAATAAAAAATCAGTGTCGTGTTATTTTGCAAATGCGAATCATCGTCTTATCGGCAAGCAACGTTTCACATCACTTTCAGGCATCTGCACGCTCGCCGGTACAAACAGAACCCTCGTTTCATCAGCTGCACACATCAAGCAAAACATGCTCCACCAACAGCTTAACCAACGTTAAAGGTCCCCTCCATCCACCTACCTTCATCCAAACACGAACAATGCAACGGTAAAGCAGCACGGTGTGGGTGTGCTTTATTTGATGGTTATTACATGAAAGACAAAAAAAGATGAAAGCATGCTCACTAAGGTTATGCTGTGTGCAACTGGGCCAAGGTTTGCTCAAGACACTTGAACCCTGAACTCCAAAGTGAACTGTATTGCTATCTTCGTACCAAAAGCAGCAATGTATGTCAACCGCTGTTACGAATGCCTGAGAAATCCACATATGAACACAAACGCAAAGACAAACAAGCAACAAGGTCAAAACTTGGAGATGGAGTAACCATTCACCCACCACCCACCGCACCCCTAACTTCCCCGTCTCGGGCGATTTGATAAATTGTCATAATTTATAGTCAATGTGAATGCAATAAAGACAACATGTAGGCTGTAGAAAAAAAATATCTGTTTGTTGACAATTCGCTGGTGCTATTATGAATTTAGGAACCTACATCAATCATTTCTGGCCATTCGGAGAGCCTTTATACAAAGGCTCATAACTGTATCAACAAAGTTGTTAACTATTAATAAACACATAAGTACATTTACAAACGTGCAGATGTTTGAAATTGAAATGCTACAGAGAGCAAGGGAAACAGTAATAGCCCAGCAGCACACACTCAGTGTGGCACAATAAAATACAATTCCAGCACAATTTGTATTTATAGAGTAACCTCTAAGTGCAACGGCACCTCAAGATTCTGTGCAGCAAAAGTGGGCACATTTAATTTATAGGCAGTCAGCCAGCCACAGGAGGGGG
>JAZEWT010000004.1:12221069-12253698 GCA_036362905.1 Mordacia mordax
AACTGTGGTGCCAAGCCTCGTGACGTGTCAAAGTTGAGTACATGTTGATACTCACACTGGGGTCGGATCGGGTCATTCGCCAAGTTACCCCAGGTCAGTATGTAAGCAGCCATGGGTAAATACTAGTTGGCTAGCAGAGTGGGGTAACATCGCATAACTGAGTGACGTCAGACGGGACCGGGAGTGGGAGCTGAGAGTATAAAAGGGGGATGTGCGAAAGTACGGGGGGTGGTTCAGGAGAGATATTGAAGTCGTCGAATGAGAATCGAGAGAGCGATGTCGTAGAGTGTGGTCATAAAGTGTCGTCGTAACGTGTCGTCGTAGAGAATCGTGCTGAAGGCGAGAGTTCGTTCGTGTGCCCGTGAGTTGACCGCCTGGTCATTGTTCGGGTTCGGCACGGCCGAATAAAGCATGCCTGTGCTAGAGAGAGAGGATGAGTGGCTGCCAACGCAAGCGCAATCGTCGCCGGCACGTGAAGGTCAGCAAGAAGAATTCATCCCGGGGAAATTCACGTGTCGCAACAGATCTATAGCAGATAGCGCTTCACAGCTCTATGTCACTCCAAACAATATAAAGAAAACAAACGTATCTACGGCATGTGAGTTTAATGCATGACTGCGACTTGCATTAAGTCGGGCACAAAAAAAAACTTGGTCATGGTGTAATTTTAACTGAGGCTGTTGACTCTGACACAGGTTGGACGTGCATATGAGTGTCAGGTTGACAAGCAGTCAGGAAAACTGTATGTATATATACTACAGTATAACCACTGCTTTCATGCAGATAGCCTGCTTTGGACAATAATCTTCAAAATATGAACACAAAACAACGGTTATACACAAAGTCCACAAATATGCAATTGGTGCTCAGTAAAAAATATATTTTCGGGGATACGTTATACATTTCACAAACTAACTATGAACAGCATGAGTGAAATAGAATAATAATTACACTTCTACAGTGCCTTTCACCCAAGGGTCACAAAGTGCTGCACATAGCTGTGGAGAGAACGGAAATAGGGTCACACAAACCAAAAAATTGCTATTGGACGTGGGAAGCCTACAACCAGCAATGGATTGACAAACGGCTGTGAGTTTTTGTAATTATTGTATTAATGCATTTTAAAGGATTTATTTACACCCCTCTAAGCAATAATACCTTATCCCCTCTTAACACAGCTTATGTGAGTGTGAAATGATTGCACGAGGATTATTGCAATTTGTTCGTTAATATTTGCCCCCTATCCAAGTTCAAATCCCTGATAAAAGATTGCCACGTATCTCCCCACGCTATCGAAATACGAATGTTTTCCACTGTTGTAAAATCATCGACTCACCTCCTCCATAGGCCCTACAGGATACCGCAAAACATTCAAACAATAAAAAAAAATCTCGTTTTACTCATTAGCATGCTGGTCATAGAAGATGACAAATATTTTGAGAGCCGTTTATCATGTAAACTTATTGTATTTGTAGGCTCACGGTTATTCATCTATTTTTCGATATGCCACACACAGTAATCCCAAGCATGGATGCATTTATCCAAAGCTTACTTTTCTGCTAGTTCAAGTCTGCATGTTATTTGTTCTCAAAACTTCTCAACTGCTGCTCATAGGTGACAAGGATAACATGTCATGGAAGAACAGGTTCTGTAAAACACCTGCAGCATAATGTGGGTCACCATGGTGAATACACATCACATCCTAGAAAACACAATGGAGAGCTGCATCAAAGTAGGTTTTCATGGCTCGATGTATGAGAATTGCCATATCAAGCATTCCTCATCTCCTTTCATGACATTTCGCCTCCCACATTAGAAGCCTGATCAGAAGATTAGGGATGTCTCCAACGCCAGTGGCTTAAGATCGCTGGACATGGCTATCCTAAAATAGCAGCTCCTAATACGAATTCTCATCGCCATTCCGCATGCCAATTTGATTAAAGAAAAATGTTTCTCCTTTGTATAAATTTACTGTCTGATTCCTATCATAGTTGTATCCTCGCATGTACAATTTTGTTTACATTAATGTATATTTTATGAAAATTTATTTAGCAAATATTTTGCATGAATCACTGATAATAGAGTCTCACACGAGCAATTCGAAATCTGTATTGTGAGTGTAGGAAATCATATTATCGTTAAATCCATGTTTATAAAACATAAAAGAAGTGTAGGAAATCATATTATCGTTAAATCCATGTTTATAAAACATAAAAGCAGGCTCACACTTGTTAAACTTGTGAAACCATGTTCATACACGCTTAAGTACAACTTCCCAAGAACAAAGTGTCCCTGAAATCTCTATTACCGACCACCCACATCCCTGGCCGCGTTGCTCTATAATCCCACTCAGGGCACAAGATTGCAATTTCTACTCATTCGTATCTCGGTAAACGTGTGACGCTGAATAGATTTGTCAATTACTACCGATTTTTAAAGTCATGAGACGTACATCAAATTGCGTACGTTGGCGTTGATGTGTTTCGATTTATGTTGGATTTGTGACCCCCTGCAAGCTCTAGAGGCCGCTACATTCACCACAATAAAACACTTCATTTTTTTAATGAAATTGCAACCTTGAATCGCGACATTTCATTGAATTGCAAGGGAGGAACATCATCACACCCTGCACTTGTACTACCTCAGGCACCTTAAGTGCAGATGCCAAACCGAAACCCACATAGTCCTACACGTCCAGAACAGTGCAATTAAAACAAGGCAGCCTTGTCAATAGGCCTGTGCAGAACAGCGGTGCTTAGTTTTAGTCTTTAAAAACAGCCTATTGTTCAAATCCGCTTACTCAATTGAAACATTTAATTATTTACAGTTCTCCGATAATTGCAATTCTGCTGGCGCAAATAATCAAAAATGAATTAAATAAAGAACAGTCAAGAAGCTTGCATGTCTGGCAGCATCTGCAACCTCAGATAGCACAGCACTCGGGCATTGGTTGCTAAACGAGGCGTTCATCATTCCTATTCAAGGGCAATATAAACCATGATGCAGGGCTAACCTTGCAGACGCATGACATTTCAAAAGACAATATTTTAGGCGCACAAAAACCCCCGTAAATTTCATACTTGTCAGCGGCAATTCGTTACCCGCAATATGTAAATACATAATGTAATTACGAGCAAGGTTTGAAAGTTTAAGTATTCCTCGTGGATGATTATTACAGCGCTCTCAATCAATTAAGCATTTAGGTCACAATTGACTGATATTTGCAAGCCAATTATTTTTCCATCAACCAATATTTTATGGGATAACAGGTCACTTTACGTGTACAAGAAAAGTGCAGTTGCACCTTCATTGTAACGTATTTCACTGCAAGAAAAGTGACGTCTTCCCAACTGCTGCACATTATTAAATGAAGAAGTTATTTGAGTTGGTAAGAGATGACATGTTAACGTGACGAATGCAGTATAAACGTGAGGATTAAGCTTATAAACGACGGTCACCGACAGCAGCCATGATCTATCCACTGCTGAATGAATAACTCCCCTCCATGACATCACCATCCCTCATTATCCTGCAAAGCCGCAATGCATTTTTACCGCGCACACATGCTGATGTCATTGCTCTCTCTCTCCGGTGGTGGTTTTTTTCTCGGCAATGTTGCTTCATTTGGTTTATATTCTGCCATCATTCTTAACCATCTGCCAAGTTCCCTTCTAATATAACGTGTCCTGCCACCAGTCTACTTCCTTTCCAAAACAGTCAATAAAGTGAGTCTATTTTACCTTCCCTGCCTGACGCATAGAGTTCCTTTTTCTGTCTCCCAGTGAGCATTCTGAGCGGAAAGTATTTTTTTGGCATTTTGTGTCTTCCGAAATGAATTTCACGTTCAAGTCCGCGATCACAATGTTGATCATTTATTTGCGAGAAGGAAGTAAAATGGTATAAACACCTTGAAAGGTACCCCACGTGTAAAAAAAAACCACGGAGAAATGTCTGCTAATAATTACATTGACTGAAAGGCGAATACGTGGATCAGGGAACGTCACACTACTCACTTAAGGAAAGTAAGTGGGCAGAGGTCGGACACATTTTTAGAAGGGTAGTAGAGACTGGTGATGGAATGGAAGCCAAAAGGAGGCAACAGTCTCGTGAAAGATGACCACTGTGAATACGGAGCTGCGGGATCGGCTTGTACTGGAGTGAGGTGACGGCTCGTGGCATCGAAAGATTGTGACCAGCTACTGATGGTATGTGGAGGCCTTCATCCAGCAGCGGATAGACCGTGATGATTTCCACGTACATCCAACAACCACGTTTGTCAGCTCAGATGCTTCAACACATACAGGAGATCACTTATTCACCATTTGCTGGAAGACGTGTCGTTGAAGATGCGTATGTCACACACACACTTGGGACCCACATTGCAAAGCACCCGTTATAAACATTGTAACTATCCAGACGTCGCATCTCTTATGACACGATTACGTTTCAGCATGAAAAATGTGCAGCACATCCAGTATAATACCGGCTCCGAACAGAATACTTCTGGCCAGATGGTTTGCCTCACAAAACTGACATTTTTATATTTACGTAACATTGGTGCAGGATCAAAGATGCAGACTTACTTCCTGAACCAGAACTCGAAACCCCCTACGCACAAACATCCAACAAAGCCTCTCGTGCTCACAGTATGATCTCCAGAGCTGAAATTAGCCATCGCGTTCTGCATGTCAGCCATGTACATCTTGAAAATGTGTATAACAGATGGTAAGAAAGCATTGCCGCTCTCTTGCTGTTATCATTACACGCAAAGATGGTTACTGAAATTTATATCTCACTTTTGGGCCTTTTCGTATGTAGGACAAAACCATATTCTGAGACTCTAATTTGCTGAGTTTATATTTTATACAGGGACCTATTTTTGGCGCGGTGTGGGGAAACTGTGCCACTGCTTTTAGTTTATTGCAGGCATTTTCTAAGAAAGCACACGTTGTTATGAAAAATGTGAAATTTCAGCCCAACCCAAGTTATTGAAACAACTTTCCGGTCATAATATGCAACGTGTAACATATTTAAGCCCAGTGTTGCATATATTCATGATTTTAGAACCATAAACCACATGGGATAATTGAATACAGATTAAAGTGAAAAATGTATTAAGGATATGAATGCATGTGCCAGTGATCGAGTGTGCTTCTGTATTTTTCATACAACTCTGTGTCTGCAGGGTTTGCTAACGGCAAGCAATGTTTAGTTTTATCTTGTCATGTGAAAACAATGATACTCTAGGGTGCACAAAGAGGAATGGAAATCAAACATTTGTGCAAGATTTAAATATTTGGCAGACAATAACACGAAATTTACTAAATTAAAAATGGAGGAAAACAGTCTTGGCAGAGTGGTGGCAAGTTGAATGGCACACAATGCTATTCACTGTCATCTTATAGAAATGAATGCCCGTGGAAAACATTAATCGATCAATGTGAATTTGTTACATAGAAAGTGCAAGTTAGCCAGTTATTCTGCTTGTTTACACAGGAGAAATCCGTGGCGCCAAAGCAGAGCACAAGGATAGTACAATCAAAGTGACCTCTAGAGAACAGTAAACAACACAGAACAGCAGTGGCGAATGATACCTGAACTGAAACCGCATCCTTCCTCTCCACTTCACACACCCTGCGCTGTCTAGCATGGTGAAGTAGAATTATAATAATAATTGCATTTCTCGAGCACTTTTCACCCAAGGGTCACAAAGCGCTCCACATTACCGCGGAGAGAACGGCACATCAACAACAAGATAAGAACGGCAAATCAGCAACAAACACGTTTTTTGTACTTTTTTTTACAAATCCGAGCTGTGGAGAGAACGGCATGTCGACAACATCAGGACAGTTCAAATGAAAGTCAAATAGTAATAATAAATTATACAAGGTCGTAAAATAATTCTATAATAAAAAAAAATTCTTCAACAAAGAAGGAAGGAATAAATATTCCCGAGCAGATGCAGGTTGGAAGAGAGCCATTATCCCGGCACGACAACACTGAGCCACATCAATAGCCCAAGACAGAGGACTTGAAAGCCTTAAGGAACAAGTATAATAATATTTATTGCATTTATAGAGCGCATTTTATGGTCTTACATCTCCCTTAACCAACGTAGCATGGGTAAACTTTTATCCAAAAGTGGATAAAATGCAAAACATGTCTATGCCAAAAGCACAGCTCTTTAGAGCAATTCTCATAATGGGATTTTTTAAAATGGCTGGAAATGGTCTATGTTATGAAAAAGGTCATTGCCTGAAACTTCACATTTATGGTTATTTCCTTTTTCGGGAAGTCGTTATTGACTAATTTCTTGAGTTGTTTTTGTGTTTGTGTTTATACATCACTGCCAAGGCAGTACTACACATTTTTGTACAATATCTGTTTTGAAAAAACATTAAACAATTAACTGTTTCATAGTCGCAATAACTGTAATGGGCTATTCCAATATTTGCTATAACATGTTGCAATGCTATGCTTTTTATGCCAGCAACTATGTGTTTTTAAACACAGCAGGGAAGGAGCAGAGGTCATGCCGTCAAAGGGGTTTAGTCTTGCCTTAAACATAATTAGTTTACCCGGTACGCGTTTGAGAATGCGTTTACAGCTGCTTGCGTAAAGCAAAGGACCCGCTACAATTTGTTTGTTTCTCAAGCACTGCAGCCAGACATAATAAACCAGTGACAGACTACGATGGATTGCACCTGCGAGAGATTTCCATCCACAAAACAACAAAATGTTTTACTTAAACAAGTCACTTATAACAATGTTTATTAACGATGACATATTATGCATACCGGCGATGGACTGGCGTCCCATCGTGGGTGTATCCCTGCCTTGCGCCCTGTGTCTGCCGGGATAGGCTCCGAGCTCACCGTGACCTTGTATAGGACTAAGCGGTTTCAGACAGGGCGGCGCGGTGGCCCAGTGGTTAGCGCTGACGCCTCACAGCAAGAAGGTCCCGGGTTCGAATCTCTCGGCTCGGGTGCCTTTCTGTATGGAGTTTGCATGCTCTCCCCGTGTCCGCGTGGGTTTTCGCCGGGTACTCCGGTTTCCTCCCACAGTCCAAAAGCATGCTCCTCGATAGGTTGATTGGCTCGAAGACTAAAATTGTCCCGCAATGCCCGGCGATGGACTGGCGTCCCGTCGTCGGGTGTATTCCTGCCTTACGCCCTGTGTTTCCGGGATAGGCTCCGGCTCACCGTGACCCTATATAGGATTAAGCGGTTTCAGATAATGAGATGAGATGAGAATGTTTTATTGTTGTTGATTTGCCGTTCATATGTCGTTGTTGTTGCTGACGTGCCGTTCTCTCCACAGCTCTGTGCAGTGCTTTGTGACCCTCGGGTGAAAAGCGCTCTGGATGTGCAATTATTATTAAATTTATTATTATATAGCATACAGCATACGTTATCAATAAAATACTCAAACCTTAATTTAACGTCCCCAGAAGTGCCTCGCTACTTTGTTAATGTGCTAAATACAATTGGCTCGACTTGAAAAAGGGGTTCTGCCAGCAGATATTGGCATACAAAAAACGCAGTGAAAAAGTTGACGTTCGTTTTGGGAGCGAAATTAAACATATGATTATATATCAACTGTCTTTTATTGAGAACGTCTTTTATTCCCTAATTTATGTCCCGAGCCGTTTGTTGGTTTAAATTATGACCTCTGACAAACATATAGTTGCTTTCAAATAATTAATTTGCCAACATCATTCGTAACAGATGCTTCTCCCGCAAGGTTTACTGTGGCTTTATTCCAAGCCCTGTGAGGCTTACTGAATGTCCCAGAGTTAAAGTGAAAATCTCTGCAGCATAAGTGTTGTCGGTTTTGGAAAAAAACAATATCAACAGAGGTGATAAGGAGAAAGGGAGACGTTTGATCACTGGCACTGCTGACAATGATTGATGATGAGCATAAATGGAAGCAACAACTGAAATATATAAAGTTTAGCAGCTTACATAAACGTTAATTTAACATTCTGATAAGATTCTTTAATTAATATAGGCTGCTGGAAGCAATAAGTACTGTAATGGCACAAGCATTGCCACACCGCAGCTTTTCCATAAAGTAAAGGAACACATCGCCTTGAATCAATGTGACATTAATGATAGATTATCGAAGCGTTAAAGTTACAGTTGGATTTATAACAGCATGGTTTTAGATCAAACCATATTTGCATTTCTAAAGTACCTTTCACCCAAGGGTCACAAAGCGCTGGACATAATAGAAGACTAAACTAACAGAACAGAACAAGACAAAACAAGCAGTACAAGTTAAGACTCTACAAATGAGACAAAAAATACTTGATTGTTGATTTAGTGAGTTGCCCCAAATCGTTATACTTCACCAAATCACCTGGGACTAAATTCTTACTTTCCTAGAAACTGCAGTAGTTATAAAATGGGATTGGATTCCTGTATTAACTTACCTGGATTAACAAAATGCTGTACTACAGTTATATAACACATGCAGTCAATATTATATAATTATTATTTCAAAAGCAAAGTTTTTCAAATCTGGGAATAGATATTATTCAATGTGTCTTACTGTGTAAGCCATTGGGGAATAAGACACACATTGGCCTGGAAAAGAATGTTGAGAGTTTATATATTTTTTAATACAGTGATTTCTACAAACTTATAAATACGGAATTGTACTCAATTCAACTGCAGTCTACTTTGGCAAAATGTATACATTATACTTGGTGAGGGGCTGAAAATCATAAACATCGACCAGCATAAACAATCACAATGCTGCACATAGTGCCCTTGACGAAATAAACTAAGATTCATATATTTTCCCCCCGCAGTACAGCGGTAATATGGTGATCTCTGCAAAGTGTGGAAAAAGACTGTGAGAATTTTCCACAGCAGTTTAGGATTGCAATGCACAGGGCATCAAGATATCGGTCCTTACTGATTTATGGGAATATCTTCCCCAAGAAAAAAAAACAAAAATGCAGTGGATTATTATATGTGCAATCGCAATCTAAACAAGGTAAACGAGAGTTAAATGTGTACCCCTGAAATTACTTGCTTAGGCCACTGTTAACAGAGCGGCCTCCACTAAAGGCAGCCCAAGAGAGTCCATGTTGAGGATTGTTTTGACGCTTCCACGCTGGTCAGGGGTCTTTGAAGCCGTAGAAGCACCCACACTTTGCCCCGCCATACTAGCCATGCCGATCGACCGACGACAGTCTAACCAATTAGATTGCTCGGCGAACAGAGGTCTCCCATCTCATCTCATCGTCAGAAACCGCTTAGTCCTGTACAGGGTCGCGGTGAGACGAAGCCTATCCCGAGAGACACGGGGCTCAAGGCAAGGATACACCCACGATGGGACGCCAGTCCATCACCGGGCACTACGGGCAATTTTTAGTCTGCAAGCCAATTAATCTATGCAGCAATATGTTTTTTGGACTGTGGAAGAAAACCAGAGTGCCCGGCGAAAACCCACGCGGACACGGGGAGAGCATGCAGACTCCACACAGAAAGGCACCCGAGCCGAGATTCAAATCCGGGATCTTCTTGCTGTGAGGCGACAGCGCTACCCACTGGGCCACTGTATCGCCCGGTGAACAGAGATATGGAGACCAAATAAAAGTGGCTACCTCTGGATTGAGTTTTCCAACGTTTACACCACAGCAATATCCATGTGTAAATTATAGCCACATTGAGTACTTTGCAATTTGAAAAAAAAAACCTGGTTTGATGTGTTAGAAATACATTCTTAATGAGTTTAAAAAATGGAGATTATAACAAAATGATAATGGCTGTATCCCTTTTACCACCTGATGTGGTCTACATATATACTTCGTGCAAGATATCAAACACAAAATAAAATAAAATCACTCCTGATTTGTAGTAGTTACACTTCGTTCACATTAAAGAAATAAATGAGATTCATACATATACCGTCACTTGGAAGAACAAAAAAATCCAGTTTCACATTAATACGATTCAAAAGTTTGACCATATAAATATTCAAATTTCATTTTCATTTGAATAATATTCTTCTGCCTTGTTTATCAACAAAATTATTCTGCTCTGTGCAGCGCTTTGTGGCCCTCAGGTGAAACACGCTCTGGAAATGCAATTATTATTATTATTATCACCGCTGCAAAAATACTGATGCCCACCCCACTTCAAAACCAAATGCTATTTGATGAAGCTTAGCTGCTTTAAGCCACTATTTTCAAACCATACACAGCGTTGGTCTTCTATCCACCGTGTTTTGGTATAAACAGCTTAGAGCTCAGAAGGTACACCCATAAACACTTCTAATGAGATGCCCATCTGTGCTAAGCCAGGATATGATGAGAGAATCATTTGGGTAATTATAGCTGAAGCTCTGTGGTCATGAAAACCAGCTCCATAATCTCGATGCCAATGTGTTCCTGGTACTGGATTACTTGTATGTGAAAGTGTGCCCCGACACACGCGTGCACATGCATAGTGTGCGGAGATTGCAATGACAATTTGAAGTTTGCGTGTTCTTCCCGTGACGGTGTGGGTCTTTGTCCCATACTCCGGTTTCCTCCCACCGTCCAAAGGCACACTGCTGCCGAGTTTAACTGGCCTTGTGAGTAAATTGCCTCAAAAAGTATTGGCATCACATGTTAGGTATTCCCCCGCCTTGCGCCCTCTGTCGGCCGGGATAGGCTCTGGACCCCACCTCCCCTCCCGCACGACCCTGGACAGGATTAAGCGGGTATTGATAATGAATTAATTAATTAGAGTTTGCAAAGTATCTTAACTAAGCGCAGCTGCATCTCAAGACACTGTACAAAACACCAGGACGTACATCGGGGGCACGGTTACACGTGAAATATATTATACTTTACATACGTGTGTTTAGAGAAGAGACAATCAGACACAGGCGGAGGGGCAAAGGAAGGTCTTGAACGTGGACTTCTGCAGGGCGAGGGAGGTAACAGCACAGATGGCCAGTGGGGGAGAGTTAAAAACTATGAAGACAGCCGAGGAGAATAAGTGACCTCCCACTGAGCGAAGGTTGATTGGGGGGATACAACAGAGAGCTGTGGTTGCTGGAGCAGATAAAACATGCAAGGCAGTCGAGGAGCAGGCAGGGAGGGGCTACAAATGATCTCAACGACAGTTTGGTGTCTCCTAAGTCAGTCCTGCATCAACTCAATGTCCCCATGGCAGTTGTGAAGTACGGATTAACGATGAACACTTACTCTACAGGGCGGCGCGGTGGCCCAGTGGTTAGCGCTGACGCCTCACAGCAAGAAGGTCCCGGGTTCGAATCTCTCGGCTCGGGTGCCTTTCTGTGTGGAGTTTGCATGCTCTCCCCGTGTCCGCGTGGGTTTTCGCTGGGTACTCCGGTTTCCTCCCACAGTCCAAAAGTATGCTCCTGGATAGGTTGATTGGCTCGCAGACTAAAATTGTCCCGCAATGCCCGGCGATGGACTGGCGTCCCGTCGTCGGGTGTATTCCTGCCTTACGCCCTGTGTTTCCGGGATAGGCTCCGGCTCACCGTGACCCTATATAGGATTAAGCGGTTTCAGATAATGAGATGAGACTTACTCTACAAAACCTGTACATCAAGTGCAGAGCACTCATAAAGCACATTGGATTAGGATCAGCATGAGAACACAGACGGTCGCTGAACGTCAAAAGTAAATTCGTGGCCTTACACCAACACAAAACGTAATGGACAACCTGCAAACACGGATGATATACTTACATTCAGCAATGTTTGCTTTACATGCAAATCACTGTTTAAAGAGACATCATTTCATCTACGCTGAGCCTCATAGTAACACATTTTTTCTTCGTGCTATTATACGATCCCTTCCACAGAGCACAGAATTAATACAAAAGGATAAAAATAACAACTTTACATGGCACACCCAACAGATACTTTAATCCATATTAAATCCTCATATGTCCACGTTTAAACTCCTGACAATTACAAAGGGCAGGGAGTCGTCACGGATGAGTGAGCACTATTGCTCGATGTGCCATGTCATTTCCAGAACATTAACGTTCTAATGACTTTGTGCATGCGTACATTAGCTTTTATTACTACATAAAGGTGTTACCTTTGAAAAATAAATTACTCAAAAAGTAAATGAAAGCACTTCGTCAAATCATAGTGGGATGAAGGCTTCCACCTGAGCATACAATGATCGTAGAGAATCGAATCGGACATCATTCGCCATTTACTTTAGTCACAGCTGGGAATCAAACTCAGGTGAACAGGATTTGGCAGGGCAGCGTTTAAATCACTACTGCCACAACTCCCCAACAGGTTTTATTTTTCATTTTGCAATGTGAAATTACCTACGCTTGTAAAACAAAGCAACGAGGTCAGACTCTGGTTGTGTCACAGTAGGCGTAATTGCACAACTGCTTACATCTTTTCTCAGCAAAACTTAAAACGCCTTTTCCCCCAGCCATAGATTGACAAACACAAAGAATGCAATCATAAATTCGCCTTTCAAGATAAATGATAATTTGCTTATATGCATTATCAAATGTCCAGTACGTTTAAAAATCAATGTGCAATATCCTTGCAGAGCTGACGCTGAATTAGAGGGCACATTGTGTTTACAACTGCAAGTGTCGTCTCAACCCTCCGAAGCCTCTTTGCACCCAAAACATGCCAATAGGGTGCGGTATTGATATTTGCATAGATACTGCAAAACTAGGTACGTCTTGCCTGCTCTG
Source organism: Mordacia mordax (assembly GCA_036362905.1). Classification (NCBI taxonomy): domain Eukaryota; kingdom Metazoa; phylum Chordata; class Hyperoartia; order Petromyzontiformes; family Petromyzontidae; genus Mordacia; species Mordacia mordax. The sequence continues at coordinate 12,233,771 of JAZEWT010000004.1, forward strand.
CAGCATTGCATTAACTGCAAACCATCTCTCAAGAGCACACGCAGAATGCAAAGTAGCCAGTGTGTTAGCAAGGGTTTCATCCCGTCATTTGTGTCACCTCGCCCTACAAACGCAACTAGAGTTTATAATAAGCAAGTGCCACATAGCGAAGCTCTCTCGCTCAACAAAGCATTAGGCTACAAACGTAAGTGTGTAAAGAGTATAATTAAATTCATTTTGTAATCTATTTCGTTTGCTGGCGTAATTTCAGTTATAAACAAGGAAACAAAATGAAGTCAAAACAAACATTGGTCAGTCACACCAAGGTTAGAATTACAGTACGCATGTATCCCCCCCCGACCCCGGCTCTCCCTCCACATGATTCTTGGGGCTATGATTCGTTATTTTCCTCTTGTACTAAACAAGGCATCCTCTAGTAACTGTAGGGGTCACATGGATCCATTCGATACAAGGTATACAATTCGAAAATGATCCTTTAGATGCAATGCATGTATTATGAGTATCATTTTAATTGATGGTTTGAAGCATCACTAAACCTTTACGTTTATATGTTTCTTATGAACACTTTGACCTGATCACATTTACATTTCACATTAGCCCAAAAAACACGGTGGCCCAGTGGGTAGCGCTGTCGCCTCACAGCAAGAAGGTCCCGGATTCGAATCTCAGTTCGGGTGCCTTTCTGTGTGGAGTTTGCATGTTCTCCCCGTGTACGCGTGTGTGTTCGCCGGGGACTGCGGTTTCCTCCCACAGTCCAAAAAACATGCTGCTGCACAGGTTAATTGGATGGGACTGGCGTCCCATCGTGGGTGTATCCCTGCCTTGCGCCCTGTGTCTGCCGGGATAGGCTCCGGCTCACCACGACCCTGTACAGGACTAAGCGGTTTCTGACAATGAGATGAGATTAGCCCAAAAAAATCGACTACGTTTATGTAGCTTATTCATGCTAATTTGCTTCTTTCAATCGCTGGGAATCCACAGCCAGGTGTTCAACTGGTACAAACAGTCTCTCTGCAGTCCTCTATATATTAAGATATTTTCAGCCACTTAGGGTTTATACAGGTGGGGGTAAACCAGAGCACCATAGAAAACCCACGCTGATATGATAGGAAGGGGACAATGTAATAATAATAACTGCATTTTTACAGCGCTGCACAGAGCTGCGCAGAAGACAAGTGGACATTCGGCTAACCCGAGATTTAAAAAAACAGCCACATCTTTATTGGTCTTCAGCTCTGGTTGTCATTAAACAGGAGAAGTTCGGCTACAGCATTGATGCCACCAAGCATTCAACAATATATATGCTTGCCAGCATTTGTAAATCTGATGGCTTTTAAACGTTCTTTCTTGATAAATGCATTTTTTTTTACGAAGACAGGAACACAAGGGCAGGTGTGAAAAATATAAAAGTAAAGATGCAAATGCAGCCTCGCAACATGTTATAAATAAGAAATAATATTTTTTTTTATATTGTCGCAGCACTTGATGTCCTGCAACAAGAAAACAACAACCTGTGGCATCTCATGACATCTGCTTCGATTTGCTAGACAACCACCCAAGCATAAGCTGTCCATTGGATTATTAGTTTTTAGCCCAGGATTTAGCGAACAGCCTCGGTGCTGTTTTATTCACTTTGAGATTGCAATAAAGCAGTTGCCGTTTCACTCATGTCAGCCATTTACTTTTACAAAACATCGGCCACGACGGTCTACGCTTGCTCACTCTATTTGCTTCATAAAGTTAAACTGGTGCAATGGTACACAGTAAAAAAAGTTAATTCAACGAACATTATTTGCCCTTTAAGCAAACCGACCCTCGGCATATTCCTTCATTTGCAAACATAATGTAGTTTTGAAGCAAAAAGGGTTAAATTAGGGCCATTTGAAACCCCACCTTTAATGCGTTATCAAATCATAGTTCATTACACAACCCACGCCTCATCAATTTAACAGCTTTCGCAACAGGAAGACGTGGTAAAAGGGTACAAAAAAACCTGACGGTTGCGCATGAGGCTGCAGAAAATACAGCGGGGAGAAAAATCACATTCATCGAGTCGTATGCTGAGCGCAAGAGCCACCAGACAAGTCGGCACAATAGCAATGGCGCCACAGAGGCACTGCTCCTAACGGCTTGCTGGCGTCTCAAGCCTCGCCACTACACCCTTAATGAAATCCCCACCCTGACCCCCCCACCACCACCACAAGCTGCGGCTGTCAGTCGTTTATAAGACGTCCAGCTGCAAGCACGTCATTTGTTACTCCGTGTGACATCGAGGGTCGTCTTCACGCCTAGGAACCGGGCGCAACAAAAAAAAATGCTCGCGCTAAAAAAAAACTCCGCTCACCCATCGCATCGTGACCACGTCCAACGTGACACAGGCCACAGCGTGTCACAAGCATGTCCGAACATGTTCCATTATGAAAACGAAATGCACCGAAGGGTTATTAAGGTAAAACGGACAGTAATCTGCACCTTAGATTTATATCACAAATAGTGAAAGTGATGTCCAGCTCAATTCGCCATGGGATGGTACCTGTGGCTTATGTTTTCGGTCTTGAGCTGGTGATTGAAATTCCACATTCCTATGGTGGGAATGTCTTTCTAATGGGCAATCGCAATTAACTTCCACGTAAAGTAGTACTCGTTTTAAGGCCCAGATGGAACGAAGAGGAATGTTGACGAACGACTGAAATTTGAACATGAAACCTTCTGCTTGAAATCTGTACACTACTTGCTACACCACCCGGCTGTTATTTGAGAGAGAACGTGTTTAGCCTTCAATCCACACTGACCAGTGTGAAGTAGGGTCAAACATCACCCCATGAGCTACATGGTTTGGGGGAGAGACGTTCGTCTAGCAGTGGACTAACCAAGGGCTAGGTATTATTATATTACTTTAATGCGTTAAAGTAGGTATGTATTTGCTACTTGTTTAACAAATATTGCCATATCATGTGCTTACAAATGTAACCTTCAGAACATACCAGATTTCTGTTATTATAATTACCGTACTTCACTGAATTGTATTTCGCCAATCAGTAATTGTTGCAGTATAATCACAATACACGTATACAATATTCAGATAATAACACGTCAGTGTTTGCGAGCTTGACACTTAGCGTGACGTCGGGCGAAAGAGAGACTGCGACAAATGTGCTTGGGCGACGTTCAGCCGTTACGCGCAGAACACCGCACAAAACCGCACTCGGAGGAAAATACCCAGACAAGCCCGGGCATGTCACAGGGGGCAAAGGGGGGCGAGATGTAAAAATAAAATAACACTGCCTTGGTGCAATGGTGAGCACACGGAACTTGCAATCTTAGATGTAGGCGTGGCGGTGGAAAGAACGGGGACCCTTCTTAAATCCCCGTCTCTCCATCCAGTCGCGTAATTAGGTTTACCACAGTGAGTGGAGATTACGGAAACATTGTCCACCGCTAAATTATTTAGAGTCTGATGCAATGGATATTGACTCCTTATTTTAATGTTCCACAGAGGTTTAATTTAAAATTAAAGTTTAAATTTTAAATAAAGTGAGTCGGTCTGCAAGCTATTTGCAGTACACATAAATTGCTTCACACAAACTAATGGGAATCTTGAGAAAAGATTATAACTGGGGATATACTCATAATTTATTCGACGTAAATAACCAGACATGGTTACGAAAATGCAGATATTTTAATATGTGAATTTGGTCATTTTAATTTAGCGCAAGCACAAACTGAGGTATCTATGTTCAGTACATGTTGTACCATTGCAGACAATAGAAGGCTTCAATCAGGAGACAAGACAAATGCACTGCAGAATAAAACAGCAGTCAATTAACACGTTCAAATCCGGATTACGTGCGAAACCAATTTTAGCCAGAAGGGCCCGAGGGAATCCGGAGATTGATGCTGTGAACTGCCAGAAACTTTTTCCTCAACGGGCGGAGGCTGGCTCCGCTGAGCTCAGGCAGACAGGGCAATTCCAGATGGCCCAGCCTCAGCTTCACAAAAGCAAAATTAATCACCAAGAGCCAGCCCCACTAAAGAGGGTGCGAGGTCCACCCAGAAAAGCCCAAGTGCTTAAATTTTTAATTTGGGAAGCTTTTGTGCAGACGGCAGCCTAGGGATTTCAGGTGTACGGACGGCGTAGATTCTCCTCAAGCCGCATCGATCTCACGCCAGGCTCGCGAAGCCACACCACCACTGCGACGGAGTCAAGCCCCGTCACCCCTTGTCCCATTAGGATGCGCTGCTGCCACTCGGTGCAAGGGACAGCGTGTCTCGGCCACGAATAATTTCCCCACACGGGGCCACCTGGCTCAAGCGTAGCAAATGCTATTATTTGTACCGCGCTCCAGGCCTTGTTTCTATGAAACGTGGCTCACGCAATTAATCAGTATTATCGGGGTAGGTTAAATAAAAGAAGCCGTGCACAAATAGCACACCCTATTTTATTATGGTCTTTATTAGGTTAACCAAAACAGACTGGGTTTTTTGTTACTTGGCTGAATAATGTATTTTAAGTAAAACATTTTTGTGATGAAGAAAAAACAGTCATACATTTTTGTTTGAATGGGAGATAAAACGTTGCTTTCTTAGCATAGTGGATGAAAAGTGAAATTATTTTCTTGAAATTAATGGATTTGCCCCCCCACACATACCCCACACGTAGGCATGCACAGAGGAACCACAGCTTGAACCACAGTCAATGCACTTCAAGCCATTTGTCTGTCTGGCACAGCATGCAACTATACCAAGCCATGGAAACTCCTGCATGCTCAAGCCTGAGCTATTCAACCGTCACGATCAAGCAGATATGAATTAGGCAATTAAACTCACTTTCGGTGGTTGAAATAATGGGCCTTCTTTGTTGACGCTATCCAAACACATTGTCACAGGAAACATACTGTGCCTTGAGCTCAAAATGACCATGTAAAACAAATCCCTATGCTGCGATGAAAAACACCTTGTTACATGCAAGGCAAGCGTGAATTGAATGCAATTTCAGAGAGCCAGTCATGTGCAAAGCTATGTAAAAGGAAAAGTCTTAATCTAAGTCTCACTTTGTGATGTGAAACTTCATTCTGAATCTATAATTATATACAATTACACGCTCAGTGTACATGACACACTTACTGGAGATAAGAGGCTCATTACAAAGTATGGCCCTGAAAAGCACGGGCAAAGAGGAGGAGGAGTAGATGCCCAATTTTTCCCTTGGCTCCTCATAACAGCAACAGTTCATTAAAAATTATTAACCTGAAAATAATGAAACCCAACCGTAAATCCAACGAGGACTTTCAACCTCTTACAAAGGTCATATTTAAAACTATGGAATGAAGGATGTATTAAGAAGCACAAAACATGCCAACTTCATGAAACACCAAGCTGTTCAAGTTTTCTATTTTTACTTTCTCCACTGGGACTTTTTTGTTAAAAATAAAATGTCATATGTAAAACAAGTAATATGCCAAATGTATGACAATATTTTGATACCAACTTCAAAATTGCAGAATATCTAATAAGTACTGCTTTTGTACTTTAATAATGTGACTATACATAAGGGACAAGTGGAGTTCTAAATAGTTTTTGTTAATGTCGACTCACATTCTTATTTTATAAATTTTCTTTTTAAAGTCACTGTCATTGAGGAATGCGTTGTATTTTTTGTGATTTGCACTACCTCCAATGCGATGGAACGAAACAATAATTCATTCATTATCAATGGCCGCTTGATCCTGTACAGGGTTGTTGGGGCTGAAGCCTATCCCGGCCGACAAAGGGCACAAGGCGAGGGACGGCCCAGAATGTGATGCCAGTACATTGCAGAGCACAGTTTTTGAGACAATTTACTCAGCGGGCCAATTAACCTAGGCAGCAACGATTTTTTTTTAAAGTGCAATATGTGAACACATTGCGAATATAAAACAGGAATGCATGAAGCTATTTCATAGCAAGAACATTTCAACAAGGACGGATAACATTTCAGACTTGCAGCTTTGTCTGCCATTTCCAAGGTGAAAGTTATTACCGATAATAAATTACGGGGCACAGCAACAGGCAGTGCCACAAGTGTTGGGGGAATGCGGTAAAAAGCCACAACGTGTGCTTTTAGCAGCCCCGTGGGCAACGCGTGGTATGGAAAAGTGCAACTGTGGGAAAGGCAGAGGCAAGCAGGGGCCTGTATGTCCATCGCCCCGAGACCAGCGTCCAACACAAACACCCCGCCTGCCCTGCACACCCGGCCGATTTGTGGCTTTTCTATGGGCACGCTACGCAGGATGGTGTCAAGGAAGCAAGTGACAGGCATATCTAATGCACACACAGCGTAATGGGCCAGTGCGTGGCACAATTACTGCGCACGTCCCGTCAGCAAAATACGTCCCTGGCCCAGATGTCAGTGGGGAATTTCGGCGATTTACGCCGTTTATAAAAAGCTGTTTGTATCGTGTAGGCATGTGGTGCTCTCTGTGCAGTGCAAGAGTACGGTAAAGGCAATTACCCAAAATAAAATAATTAACGCCGATACCACAAATCAAGATATGGCAGAGCGTGCGTCCAGAGTGGAATTTCCGAAACATGCCAGAAAACTTACTGTTGCGGTAAAAACAAATTACACAAATTTCTGAAACATTGCCTCAAATAATAATACGTCTCTTAAACCCATGATGAAATATAAAATTGATGTGAACAATCATATTGTTTTCCATTGTGTCTTCCATATTATGATGTATAGCTATATATTGATTAAAGAACTAAACATGTATATTTCTTTCTGAAATATTATTTTGTATTTTAGCCTTACAATTATTATTACTTCGCTACGCTTGTTTGCCGAGTCTTGTGACTTGTATTCAGTAGCGCCTTGTTAAGTGTTTGCAATAGGGAGTAGTAATTGCTGTATGTATTCAAACTGAGTAATTTGAAGTACAATCCCTTTCATTTGATAAATATGGAGCATTACGCAGCACACAGTCGCCTACTCCTCCAAATAACATCAATGCCCTTCCATTGGAGATTCCATCAGCTGAGTCCTTGGGCATCTTTAAATCTCGTCTTAAGACTCTCTTGTTCCGTAAGGCTTTCAAGTCCTCCGGCTAGGACTCTGACCCTTATCTCTAACACTGAGACTCCTATCTCGAACACTGTGCCTCCTATCTCTCACACTGAGACTCCCATCTCTAACGCTGTGACTCCTATCTCTAACCAGATACTCCCACCTCTCACACAATGTGATTCCCATCTATACACAGTAACTTATCCATTCCCCCTGCTGTTCAGGGATGTGCAGCTCTCTAGGTTGATTGATGTGGCTCAGTAATATTATACCGATATGATGGCAATCCTCCAAACTGCACCTACTCGAGAACATTAAGTCCATCCATGTTTATAGCAGAATTGTTATTATTTTTAATCGCTTATTTTTGTTCTTCTATAGTTTATTGCTACTTTTCATCTTTCGGTTGGGCTGTCCTGGTGTTGTTGGTGTGCCGTTCTCTCCACAACTCGGATTTGTAAAAAAAAACTCCAAAGAAATGTTGTTACTGATTTACCGTTCTTATTTCGTTGTTGATGTGCCATTCTCTCAGCGGCTATATGTAGCGTTTTGTGACCCTTGGGTGATGAGTGCTCTAGAAATGCTATTATTATTCTACGATAAATGTTGGGTTGAATCGTTTCCTAATATATGTATTATATTCACTGAGAATTTTGCATTTGAAAATTATAGCCTGATCACATTTTACTTGTTGTTCTGCAACGATGTGTATTTTTTTTTTTAAACCCAAAAATGTTATTACTGCTGATTTTCCGTTCTGGTGCTGTTGTTGTTGACGTGCCATTCTCTCTGCAGCTCTGTGAAGTGCTTTGTGACCCTCGGGTGAAAAGTGCTCTATAGCTGCAATTATTATTATAATCCCAACAGCATGAACATCCCACAGCGAAATGGCACAAATATGGGATGTTAAATAGCAACAACAAATCAGCCAGCTTCATTGACTGTTGCATCCAGATTTAACTAAAGCATAGATACACGAGCAGCTTTTCATATCACGTCCTCCAAAAGTGACTTTGACCCAATTATTTCTATAGGACATTGGATTATGGCTGTGGCCAAGTTTAGATTGCAGTGACGCATGCAGGGCAGTGAGGCTTGAAAGGCAGATCAGTACAGTGGTCCCATTCTCCCAATACCAACGCTCGATTGTACACGTGTCTGCATATTCCTGTTTACCTATGTTCCTGCTTCATCTGTGTTCTCCCTCTTTTAACATTTTCGCTTGACATAGTTTTCCGACAAAGGCTGCACCTTCATTTCATTTAAGCGTATTTTTGCACAAGCTGTACCTCATGGGAAACAATGCACGACATTGTTTGTTTTGCAGTTTACATTGGTAACGGAGACTGTATGACAGTCTGATTATCAGTATTTTTCCCCCAATTACGTTTTCCAATTATTTCCAATAGATAGTGGCTCTCTGCTTCAAAAATATAGTGTGAAACAATACACAAACACTGCAACACTGCTTAATGGCATACACAGCAAAATATGCCATGTGTGCAAAGAATAAATAATAATGTGTTCACCTATTCATGTGCATTCATCTACAATTATACCGACAATTACACAGGCCCACAGTTTGATTGTATTAAGCCAATGCTAATGCAGAAAATAGCCCCCACACGGCTGTGTGACCATGGGATATGTACAAAAATACTTGCTATTCTTTTATGCAAAGTGACAAATATGCGAAGGAAGCGTATCGACCGCTTATGCATTTTGTCAATTACACTCCGATAAGCAGATCACATTGAACAAAATATAATGATTCATTAAATTATAACAATACAGCAATTTAGATGTGCAGGCACATCCTCCTGCTTTTTGTAAATGCGCATCAGCATTCAATAACTGCAGGGGTCATTTGTTTCCGACATCGCATGGTGTTTTGCCAACCAGACTGTGGCTCACTTACGACACAGCAGGTACAGGTTTTTTCTCATGCTGCTGCATTCTCAGAATGTTGCTCAAATCCCCAAATTTGCTCTAAACGGTTCCACATTTGTAAAATGGAATCGGCGAAAACATTCCGACGGGACATATATGGGTGGAACATGTTCCGTTCAGATGTTACGTGACTGAGGAATACATGTGTTCAGAATGTTTTGTTGCAGAAACATTTTAAAATATTGTAAATGAAGGCATCGCGTGTAATGCATGCACAGTGCTGTATAGCCTTCTTGAAAACATTTGACCTCCCGTGCCATATTAATTCTTTATGGTAATGGCACTCCTAAAGTGTCAATAAAGGCCCTACCTTCATTTCTGAAATGCCCATCTTCTTGTATAATGCAAAATTACGTGTAGAATGATGAGACCTAGAATAATGTGGGCAGCACGGTGGTGCAGTGGGTGGTGCTGTCACCTTGCAGCAAGAAGGTCCCGGGTTTGCTTCCCGGCTCGGGTGCCTTTCTGTGTGGAGTTTGCATATTCTCCCCGTGCCCGCGTCGGTTTTCTCCGGGTACTCCGTTTTCCTCCCACCGTCCAAAGACACACTGCTGACTAGGTTAATTGGCTCCAAAAAGTGTGCCCTGCGATGTACTGGCGTCACATCCTGGATATTCCCCGCCTTGCGCCCTCTGTCGGCCGGGATAAGCTCTGGCCCCCCGCGACCCAGAACAAGATAAAGCGGGTATTGATAATGAATCAATGAAAGACTGTCCTCCTCTCTTCTGCCCGTCTCCTGAACCCTGAAGAAACCCATATACATGTTCATTTTCCTTGTTTTGTGCGTTGTGTGCAGCATCTTGAGATGAGGCTACATTTATTTGCAATGTACATTTAATACGTATTGTATTTTATTTTGTCAGGAATGGGATATAGAAAGATGGTGCTGAATGATATTAGACGGAGACAATCGAAGTTTCTCGGGCATACTATGAGAAAAGAGGAAATTTAAAATATGGTTATAACTGGAAAAAATGATGGTAAGAGAGATCGCGGCCGACAGAGATTGACTTATGTCAAGAGTCTCTCGAGATGGATAAGCATATCAACAACGGACATTCTTAGAAGTTCAAAGAGCAGAGATGTGTGGAAGACCATTGCCACCGACGTCCTGTAGGATATGGTACCTAGAAGAATGAGGTTGTATTAGTCTGGGATGAAGTAAGATTTGATTTTAAATTGAGAGGTGGGTCCTTACATGAGGCAGAGTAAATTGTAACGCTCTCACCACTGCATGCAAAATATCCAAACAAGTACCAGTACGTGAAAACAAATTTGGGGGAAAAAAGAATAAACAGATGAGGTTTTTTCTTACATTTCTATAATTACGCACAGCCCAACTTCGCTCACCATCTTCCTAAGTTGAGATGCACTCACTTGTGGTTCATTGAGCGTTTACATGGCATACAAAAACAATCATCACTGAATGAAACAAGGACTGGTTGGACGTCTTGATTAACACTCTCCACTTAAAGAGATTATTTTTTCCTAAATGGCTGAAAACATGACAACGAAGTTATGAAGAAATGCAACTTCATTAAACACGTAGCCTGAAAAATGATGATGCCTTTCAGTATCACATGATTTGTTTGTGGACCTAACTGAAAACAAAGCACATGATGCAATATTATTGCACAAGAATGGTGCCTAATTATTTATGGGTATAATTATACTCTGGAATGCCGGAACCCATTACTGTGGGGGATTTTTACGAGAATCCTTTATACATTAACTAGACGTGCATGGAGCAACACGGTGCTGATGCCATTAACGCTGTTTTGCAAAGGGCATTAGTGGGAGATAGAGAGAGAGTCTCATGTCAATGCATGCCAAGTAAATTCACTGACAGCAGCTATGCGTCCTAGCTTAAGGGATGCTCTAGGCCACGTCGAAGAGAATCGATGTTGCCAAGCAATAGAGACGAATGTAGCATGAAACTGATCACGTAGTACAACCCACGATGTAAGCAGTCTACTTGGGAGCCCGACTATATAAAAGAACGCACCTGACCCCTGCCCACCTCTTCTGTTACCTCCATGTCTGTGACATTCTGATTAAAACATATCCATCTATGAACACCTTCAGTGGACACCCATCCTCTCCCTGTCTAATAAACGAAATAAATCACCTTCCATGCAACATCGGTGCAATATTTTTTAATAGTCTGTCATCCCTTTGGCCTTCCAGATTCATAACAACCAGCAGCCTTTGTTTAAACACAAATACTCTGGACTGGATTCATCCTCATGGGATTCATCAGCAAAGCCAGGCATGATTAAAAACATTCTCCTGGTTTACCCCGATGTTAGTGATAATTGCCTTTTCTCCATCTCACGGACTGTCAGTGCAAAAAACACCACTGTATAAAACCTCACAAAGGGTTGACTGCTGATAAGCCTAACATGGGCAAAACACTCGAGAGTTTGCACATTGAAGCAAATTCTGCAGGTCGACATACGTCTGGAAGGCCAATAGGCTTATAAGACTATACTTATTATTTTATTTGTATGTCAGAGATGCAGAATAGACGGTGATGTATTTAATTAGACATAATGCACCAGTGCAGTACCCGGGGTGACGCTTGCTATCTCGTGCGGATCACTGTGGGTAGATTTCCTTTAGTGTGGCCCTGCCTTCTTATAACCCCTCCTCAAGCCTGCTGTCCCCTGTCCTTATCCATAGTATATCCTGCCCCCCATTTAATTACCAAACTGTCTGCCGAAAACACCGGTGCCACTCAGTGTCCAAAAGGGGTCAGTATCAACAGCAGGAGCAGCAGCAATTTACTAAACAAAATTATTTTTTTTGGCAATCCACGCATGACCAATGCAGCAATCTTACTTAAAATTAATTGCATAATATCTTTTATAATTGTCTGGGAGACACAAGGTCTGACGGATGATGCAGTTTTTGCAAGCATTATTTAAAATTCAGGCCGTGGCATAAATTACGGTATTACTGACACAAATACTAGACGCCTGTCTTGACAGCCTAGGTCATGCCCCCTAAATTCCTAGACAGAGGCACAAGCTCTGAGCCCTTTTCACCAGGCTCGAAAACAACTGTTAAGTGCCTAAGTCGAAACATTCTCGGTAGCACAGCCTCAAGGGTTTTTAGGGTTGACCAGCTGCAGGGAAAAACAGAGACCCCCGCTGCCCACAGCTAATAGTAGCAATCACGAGTTGCTTTGCAATTAGAGCTACAAAACAATACCGGGATGCCCCTCATTTTGCCAGAACGTATGATGGAAACGTAGAACAAATGTCACGATTGTGATATCAATACAGGACCGTGCACACAAAGTCCTGCCATAGAGGCATTTCATCACAGATCACTGCAGGCAGCTGGGGATGGCTGGGAAGAAAAAAGGACCCCATTCACATCAGATTGCTGAGCTCCCTAGGTACTGGCAATGACAGAATCAAACTTAATCCAGCTGAGATGATGTCAGGCAGAGCTTTCTGTCAGCCATAGATCCGGGGGGGACATGCACTGGGAACCGCTGTTCTCCCAGAAATAATAATGTGTGAAATAGCACACGCTTAGTTTAGGGTTACAAATGGTTCTCTTGAGTCTATACCCCTTCTCCCTAGCCGTGGCAAAAATTTTAGTTCCACTGGCTCCTGCTTTACGCTGAGACCAATCCTCAGGGATCTCGTGTGATATTGCCTGAAAAGAGAGCCCAAGGGTAAGGGAAAGACATCAGAGAGGGGCAGAGATAGACCCACTGGAGAAAGTGCTTCACGGCAATTGGATTTGATAATACGAGTACAATGTCCCATTATCACACAGTCATCTCATAGTTTGAACGTGGAGGGAAAAAATCTGCCATCAGCTATTAAACTGGTCCGGTTGCAAAGCTTAAAGCCAAAGGCTTTTCTTTATTTAATGAAACATAAATAAACACACTATTTGCAGTAGTTGTATCAGAATTGCATTCCATGGCTGTTCTTTCGTGATAGCTGTGTCAAGTGTTCCTTCTCTCTCTACATTTCACCTCCCATGCTAGAGGCATCATCAGGCGAAGGAGGGACGAGGAACACAAGGCACGATTATCCCAAAAGGACAACTTTGGGAACAAATTTGCATACATCGAGCTGTGCAAATCTACATCATTACAGCTGGTTTATTCAGCATTTTAATGAGCAAAAATCCTGAAGGAATTAAAAAAAACACAAACCACGTCACAACTCCAGTGAAGAGAAATAACCGTTCGTAGTCACTGAAACTGATTTGTTTCAGGCTCAATGTCTTGCTTACCAAAGTAAATAACCTCTAAGAGGTGCAATTATTGTTTAAATGTATTTTTTTAAATAAAAGTCGCTTATGGAACTGTATTATTATTCTAAGAGAAAACTCTTTACTAGAATAGCCTTTAAAAAGAACGAGTGTTAATGAAACGCCATAATTTATTTTCATTAGTGTGACACTTCTTGCGGGTATATTAATCAGCCAAATAATTAATTTAACGAAGAACATACTTCACGCAATAAAATAGGCTCAAGTGGAAATAAGTAAATGTCCATTTTGTTTCACTGCCAAGTCAATGCTGTCAAACTACAACAAACACGTTTAGATGAAAAAAAGAAAAATCGACAGCAAAAAGCACCTAAACAGTAACTCCAGATAATGTTAGACTTAAAAGACTTTGTTTAAACAACAACAAAAAAACCTGCGCAGACATCAACCTGATGACATTGATGAGAGACTGTACAACACACACACACATGACCTGAGGGGGAGGGAGCATCCACCACAGCCTTGTAAACAACTCGGCAGACAATCATTAAATACAAATTGTAGGCAATTTATAAATCAGGCATGTGATGGGATTATTGCTGATTTGCCGTTCTTATCTCGTTGTTGATGTGCCGTTCTCGCCGCAGCTCTGTGCAGCGCTTTGTGACCCTCGGGTGAAAGGCGCCATATAAATGCAATAATTTTTATTAAGTTAATATGCATTTAAATATGCGAGAAAGACAATGGAAACCTGTCCATTGCGCCCATATCCATTGTGCATGGAAGGGAGGGGCGCAGAATGAGAGAGGGGCTTGACGACAAACAGGACATCCACACAAAGCACCCACTCACAGGACGCCTGACGATGCCTCCAACGTGGGATGTGAAACGTCGTGAAAGAAAGATGAGGAGCGATCGAAACGGCTATACCAAAAGAACAGCTTTTGGAAGCAATCACACATCGAGCCATGAAAACCTACATGAGTACATTAAGGGAAAATAAAATTACAAAAATATGGAAAAGCAGAACCCTTTCTTTCTCGCACAGATTTTTGGAAGATGAACAAGTGTGTGCAGGGCTAGTCAAACAACCACCACTCTGTTTCCGCACAAATACTGGCAAATAGATTGCACATGTCAACGCGCTAAGGCTGCGAGAGCAACAGGAAATTTAAACGGGAACATAACACACGAACGCTGCTTTTTCACCCCGCTGCCTCTGGGACACGCAGCTGTACGAAGCGGGAACACCGTACCACCCTCCTCGGCTGTTCAAGTTCTTTTTTACGAGCCTGCCCTGAAACTTACGTATGGAGCTCGCAATTTTTTTTTTAAAGGCGCTGTGTTTTTACGAAACTGATTAATCTACAAAACGGCGATGGACTGGCGTCCCGTCGTCGGGTGTATTCCTGCCTTACGCCCTGTGTTTCCGGGATAGGCTCCGGCTCACCGTGACCCTATATAGGATTAAGCGGTTTCAGATAATGAGGTGAGATGAGATGAGATTAATCTACAAAACTAAATTTCAAAGTCTGCGTGTGTAAGTGTACAGTAAATAGCAGTCGCGCATACGACTCTGGCAGTGTCCCGCTTTTGCTTTTGCAATGTCAGGAATTTGGCATGAAAATAGAGAAACTGTTTCCTAAATCTGGTCATGCTTTTAGATTAGTAACGTAACTGGTTTGGGGCAGGAACTGGGGTTTGGGCTAGAAGCAAGTAACCCCCGCATTGTGCTGTGCAACCTTCCCACCCAAGACCCGCCTTCCGTTTCCAACAAAACCAGCCACTTAACTAGAGCTTCTGTTCTATCACAAATCAAGCAAAGGTCGAAGGCATTGCACAAGATGACAAAGTTTAATAGACTCCTGTCAATGCCACCACTCCCTTTCCTTCCAGCACTGTTGCTCTTGCAACCGAGCCATACAAATTCCTTCATACATTTGACGGTAACATCTGCCGATGTGTGTTCCTGGCAGGTACCGCGTATTATTCAGCACGTGGAGCAACACTTAGGGCAACGTGCTCAAGAATGCAATAATATTACACAAACACACAACTATGAAAAAAAATGTGCCCCACCAATGAAAGGCTCATTTACAATATAACACAAGCCGAAGCTACCAATGCCTTGCCAACAGTTGTTTTGAAGATCATAGATCGTGATTCTCAAACAGGAATAGTATCATGTCAACTTCGTGAAATGCTTTGCATTATGCTGGGCCATGTCACGACATGTCACACTGGGCTCCAATGCAGTAGCATGAAAATTGTGTTCATTCGCGAAAGGCAGAATTGGTTCACAATGTTTGGCTTCAGGCTTTATTTTGAGTATTTAAACTTTCATTAAATACGGTAGGTATGTCAGTATTACGAATACAAATCTGTCATCAACGATGTTATTCTCACCAATATTCCCCAAGCAAATAAATCTCAGAGCTTAATCGGCAACAAATTCGAGATGAACTAAGCCACCAATTATGAACAATTCAAAACACGTTAATAAACATTCCCGTTTTTAACAGCACACAGCCTTTACGGCGCATTAATACAACCGCTAGCAAAGGGTTTTCAGATTGTAACAAAAGGCAATTGATGAAACTTATTTCGGGTCCCTTGGAGTTGTAATTAACACAGTCTGTGGGTGGGAATCCCTGCACTGACTGCAGCAGCTGCATGTCCACAATGTACCACAAGTCTCTGTCACCACCAGCAGCATTTGCATGTTGAGAGAGTAGCCTTGTGGTGGCATGGATATTTCCTCTGAACAGAGAGGACCTCTGCATTCCTCACTCGTTTAGCAGGACACAAGGCGACAAAATGGCTGAATATCTCGTTTTTTTGTGCACAGTTTTGTTCCTGAAAGAACCGAGTCGAATACGAATCCCTTTGAAAGCCCAGTAAACAATGTGCGAATGCAAAGTGGGCAGCTTCTAAGAACTGCCCCGCGTTGACTTTATCTTGCTTTAATTTGTATGCAATTCTTTCGAATAAAAAAAATACTATTAGGGCCAAAGAAAGCTGTTTAACAATACAGGGATCAACAGACTTAACAGTACACTTTGATACCTTTTTACGACAGTAATTGTTTACTGAAGCCAATTCATGCACGTTTGAGGACTCATCGGTGTCAACGTTTGACGTTGCACAGCCGTCTGCCCATGTATCGCTTTTGTACGGTGGCAGCGGTCAGCAAATGCATGGCTCCCTCTTGCTGCCTCTTTATGTCTGGGCTTGCTGTCGCAGCCTCTTTCGAAGTGCAAAAGACAAAGATCCCTGTCTAGCAATAACAAAATAATAATAATAATTTAATTCGAAGGCTTTCGTGACCAATATTATCAGTGAAATCCTTTTTTTTGGGTCAGGTCACGCACCAATTCCTTTAGAATTGGCGCGTCTTCTGTTCAACGTGACAACCCCTTGCTGATTGGCCGTGTCGGGTGGTGGAGGGTTAAACGACACTATTTTATAATCTATAACTTTTTACGTGACCTGACCCAAAAAAAATGGATTTCATTAATAATAATAATATTTGCACTACTAGAGAGCTTTTCACCAGAGGGTCACAAAGCGCTGCTTTGTGACCTTCGGGTGTTTCTGAGCAGGTGCAGGTCAACAGTGCACCATTATCCAAGCACAACAACAGTGAGCAGCATCAACAGTCCGAGCCAGAAGACTTCAATGCCTTACAGAAAAAGTGAGTCTTCAGGTGAGATTTGAAGATGCCCAGGGACTCAGCTGACCGAATTTCCAATGGAAGGGCATTCCAGAGTCTGGTTGCAGCATGCCAGAAGGATTTGTCATCCATCGAATAGAGGTGTGATCTGGGCACATGCAACAAGCCTGTATTGGAGGATCGAAGTTGTAGTGTTGAGAAGGGTGCCTGAAGGAGGTCACGGATGTATGTCAGAGCAGCGCCAGTGAGAGCCTTGTAGGTGAGAAGAAGGGTCTTGAATTCAATTCTGTATTTAACCAGTAGCCAGTGGAGATACACCAGCACTGGGGATATGTGATCATGGATGGCTGTCTGGGTAAGGACTCCAGCAGCCGCATTCTGCACACGTTGGGGACGTTCGAGTAGTGAACACCTATAAAGGCTGGCACATCAAAGAGGGAATGGGTGGCCAGCACCATGCCTGATCGCCTTTTCCCCTCTAGTGACAAACTTTACACATCACAGCAGGTACTGTACTCATTTGAGGATAAATTGACCTAGGAGAGGCCCAGGTCTGCTTCATATAACAACTACTGATATTGGCCATAAACAGAAACAGAACTCGGGTCGTCGGGTTTGCAGCGCAACATGCTACCCACTACACTACCGCTCCCCATCAACAAAGGACACTCACACGGATCACGCACAGCTGCTACGCATCATAACTCATTTTGCACACAGCTTGCAGAAGTTCTCTGCTCGGCGAGCATAACCATCACCGTCACAGATAAACAGGTGCAGGCCACGCGTGAGTGAAACACGCGTAGCTATTGCGGCGCACAAGTGTTTGTTGTCAATGGATTTCTTTCACACACACAAACTGCTGCTACTGCAATAAAAAATAAACCCAATACGACTCTCATGTCCAAGCCTGCTTTGGATTCACAAACAGTTAAATGTTTCATGTGACCTAGAAAAGAATTACAAATGAAGCAAGCTGTGACCTTGTGGAAAAGCATGTGTAACTGCACCCCTGCCCACCGTAAGTTATCCAGGTAGTCATACGCAGGGAGTTAGCTCTATTGGTTACATCCTGGCTAAGGGCAACTACTTTCCACAGGACCACTGTGGTAGTCATTCAACCCCAGGTAACTGTCAGCTCTATCAGCTGTCATATAGGTTATAAGGCTGTATATGTTGGTTATCTGTACTTAATATTACACCATAATATAAATTACATAAAACGATTGCTGCCTATAATAAACGACATATTAATGTTTTTTTTTCTTCAAAATCCTATGCAATCCACTGCTGGATGAAGGCCTTCCGAGCCATGTCAGCCATAGCGGTTGTTTGACCGTAGGCTCAAGTGCCGGTTGATAAAATGGCATTGTATAGAACTTGTGCTCAGGTACCGCATCGCTTCCCACTGAGACCTAATCCGGAAATCAAACTTAGGCGACCGTGGTGTAAGCGCAATGCGCAAACCACCACACCGCTCCAAAATACACACGTGCACTGGATGACGTGAGTACATCTGGACTGTTCAACTGACATAGCCAAAATTCTGCATTCTTTGCTCCCATTTGCCTCTGAACTATACAAATACAAGTCGCTGTAATTTAAGAGTATTGCTGTCCATAAACAGTTGAGCAGTAGGCAGCGGAGCAGATGCAGAAACTATGCCCTATTCCACTGGCAGCAATGTCATCCGTCAGCCCCCAACTCTAATCGATGGAGAGAACACCGCGTGCTGCCCACTTCTCCCGTAAATCTGTTCCCTACCGTTAAAGCCGTGCGCAGCAGCTGCCTCAGGGAGGAGGAGCAGGGGTAAAACAAAAAAAAAGGCAATTTAAAATCCAGCAGGAAACCAAGTTGGCTATTGATAAGCAAGCAAAGGAAGAGAGAGAGAAATGGTGAAGACCTCAAAGTGCCTTCACCTCGCTTTGTAGAGATCACGAAGAGCCCTCGGCTACCCGAGCTTGGAGGTACGACGCCTTAAATGCAGTTTTCAGTCTCTTGCACGAAAGACATAAAATAGCGATTATGCTGCAAATCACTACCGTTAGCCATGCACGCTTGAGAAAACCACCGCTCGAGCCAAAACTGGCTACGTTTGATCACTGTACAAAGGTTGGAAAACTGAAAGCAAAATGTCAGGACGAATCATTTTTATTTGTTGCAAAGGTCACTATATGCCTCATGAGCAAAGGAAAAAGTTTAATACATCGTTAATATTTCACAGTATTTAACATGAGCAACCTTGTGAAATTTACTTACTTCAACTCAATTAAAATGAATAACAAATGTTTAACAAACTGTATTTACTTGAAGTACATTTCAATGCAAGCTGATGCAATGGTATTTTATAATATTTTACAAATACAAAATGTCCCCGTAAACAATCAAGTCATTTTGGGCCGCATCATTGTGCTGAGATTCACATGCAGCATGCTATAATGAGTTGCAAGGCCCTTTTCCATTACTGCTCAGTTGGGAATGGCTTCCACACATTAAACACACCACGGCCAGAGAGGAGACGAGCCACACTGCAGAATGGTTGTCTGGCACAAGTATCCACAAACGAAAAACACCCCACATAGCATTATACATTACTGAGGCCTCGTACGTAGAACAAACAATCGTGAACTGAGTGCCATCTCAAACCAAAGTTATATTTATATTTTGGCCATTAATACCTATGAATATTGATTAGTAAAATATTGTCAGAAACCGCTTAGTCCTGTACAGGGTTGCAGTGAGCTGGGGCCTATCCCGGCAGACACAGGGCGCAAGGCAGGGATATACTCACGATGGGACGCCTTTCCATCACCAAGCACTACGAGCAAGTTTGTCTGGAAGCCAATTAACCTATGCAGCAGCATGGAATCTTTTATATCTACCATGACAGCAGATGACGTGTATTTGTTTTTGAACATATGCCTGCAGTAATACCAAGGGCATTGATAAAATCGAACCTCAAACCTTTGCAACAAACAGCAGACATGCTACCGACTGCTGGGTATGCTCATGTCCACAACA
>JAZEWT010000004.1:12253744-12283857 GCA_036362905.1 Mordacia mordax
CGGTATATCCTTGCCTTGCGCCCTGTGTCTGCCGGGATAGGCTCCGGTTCACCGTGACCCTGTATAGGACTAAGCAGTTTCAGACAATGAGATGAGATGAGATTATAAAAAGGAGACCATCATGTGGTGACATTCATGGTGTAAAATACTATATGCCATATTTATAATTTACACATAAGTTACTCATTTGGGATGACATATAGCAACAACGCTCCCGACCTGCAAACGACATCCATCTGTGAACACATGCTGCCTTCATGATAGCCCAGCACTATAAGAATGGTGCGAATACCAATTGTACAAAATTGCCATCATTAATTATTAATAGCTCCTCTTCCATTCATCAGCATCCATGAATACTGTAATTTATATTCAGTACACCAATTAGATAATGTCAGCACGCTGCTGTTAATGAAGGTTACACGAGCAACTGCGAGGACAACACAACAAATGTAACGCTTCTGTTAGCAGGCACCCGTGCCGTGCAACGCTGTCTCAACACATGCTCATTGGAGCTAACGATGACCACAAGGGAATTGCGCACGAGCATTTCCAGCATGCCTTTAAAGCATCCGTGCTCGACACTGGACTTAGCAGTGCAGAACTGAAATCTCTTTAGCGCTCCACGGTTTACAGCCAAGCCGGCACACACTTAAAGGTCTTCCCCTCAGGCCCGAAATCCGCACTTGAGCCAAAACCACTCACCCCCACCCTGGGCATCCTCCAGCTGCATTCCTTAAACCCCCTTTTTGCCCCACAGACCCCCAACAGCACTTGCTAACAGCTGTTTACCCCACACGCACGCGTGTTTATCTCTTCAGTGTTAGCAGCAAGGACACAACTCCGTCATGATTGGCCGTCTCGACCTGGAGAAGGAAATGGGCCTGTGCTCTTCACTGCGGCATGTAAAAAGCGATAACGAGCCAAGCGACTCGCCCGCCCAGCAACTCTACGATACAACACAACTTTGTGCCACAATTCATGTCATCGATCGATTGTTATGTGTCTCGTATTTACCATCACGTTTGTGTTTTGTCGTGTTGTGCCATCTCGTCTGTACAGTGCCGTCCATCCCCATGCGTCTAAAAATAATATTATAATTGTATACAATTTGCACAAGTTTGTAATTTATACACATCATAAATAACGGAATCTCACATCTCATGCACGTATTTTGCACAACTGTAAATAATCTATTTTAATGAAGGAATCAGTGCTAACATGAACAATGGTCATGGTACTTCATTTGGACATGTAGTGGAAAAGCATTATACATTCTGACATATCTATCATCAGCTATTACCAGCTCATATTAGCTGTAAAATTTGACTGTACACAGTGGCCTATATTTTAGCTGATAATGGTAACTGAATGGTTGTGCATGTGTTTTAAGAGACATCTCAAAGTTTGTTGTAATTATTACAAGAGCAAAAAATGATAACTATGTTTCCTTTAAACATAAAAATGCATTTTTTACAAATAATTGATTTATTTTGTCATAAAGCAGAATTAACTATATTGTATGCACCTACATGTATAAATAATAAATTGAGACATTCCATTCGAATTATACAAAAGTAAAATGTTATTAGAATTCACAAAGCTTCATTAAATAATTAAGAACTGCTACAAATTGCTTTCTAATGTGTATTCAGATTGTATCATGTGTTGTTCTGCATCATCTCTGGCATTTCACGCAGCATACTGGAAGCTTCTTCAGGAAATGTAATTCCCAAACACCGTGTTGAGCAAACGGTTGGACATCGTTTCAAACAACGTGCACGATGACTGCAAAGAGCACATCGGAAGCAGGGTACAGCACAACCATGAAAAGGTAACTGCTACAAATACCAAAAACTGGTTTTACCATAGATAGGCAAGCACAGCAACTCTCCATGTATAGAATCGGGAAGTGGTCACAAAGAAATAAATATTAATATCGAGACGAAAAATGAACACAGGAGAATGAAGTGGGACGCATAATTCAGCGTAGCAAACCAGCGGGGAGAGATGATGGAACACTTCCAAGCTTACCCGCACGGCGTGAAGGTCGGAATAGATAACTCCAGCAGCCTCATACTCTACTCTGCCAAGTGTGGAGTAGTGGCTCCATTGCAGTACCCTAGCCCCATTCACCCACATGCAACAGAGTCCGTTAGCACTGCTGGGCAATTAATGCATTGCTGTGGAGCATTACAGATGTCTCCAACATGTTCGCACGTGTCCATCACCCGACTGGCGTTCCAGACCTATATTACCAGACAGCATGTGATTAAGCAGGCAAATCCAGGACCAGCAAACCCATCAGGGGTCAGGCTTATTAAACGAAGCTTGCTCGATTAGCAAACGTTATTGGCAAGACAATTTCAAATATGGAGTCACTAAGTCAAACAGATGATGGTGTATTCTTATGTAATGAGGGCATAAATTGAATGTGAAGTATCACTCTTACGAGTTTTAAGTTTATTCCTACTGCTATCATCAATGCTTGATTTTAATTGATTTATTTTCTTAGTATATAAAAGGAGAGACCTTACCAAATTTTTCTGGCAAATATAGTGTTACATTCTTTAAAAAACACCAAAAAATGGGTAAAGCCTCCGCTTTTTTACAACTCTATACTGGAAAAAGTACCCATAAAATAAACTGCTCAAGCTGAACTATAAGACATTGATATTGTGTTGTCCTGAGCTGATTGCATTTTCGCCACATCCAGCGAGCATTGAGACAAGGCTAAAAAGCAAGCTGTCTCTGAGAAAAGCCAATCAGTTTCAAGGGTAATACATGTATTATCAAAGCATCTTGTTTGCAGTCTTTACCACCAACGTGTGTATTTGGTGTTTTTAAGAACTTAACACTATTATTGCCAGAAACATGGGTAAAGCCTCTCCTTTTTTACAACTCTATACTGATATAATGATGTAGGTATTCACGGCTCGATGCATGCTTTCTTCGAAAAGCTGCTCTCTCGGGACAGCCGCGTCGATGGCTCTCTCTCCTCTCCTCGCGACGTTTCGCCTCACACGTTAGAGGCATCCTCTAACGTGTGAGGCGACGTTTCGCCTCACACGTTAGAGGCATCCTCTAACGTGTGAGGCTGTCCCGAGAGAACAGCTTTTCGAAGCAATCGTCAACTCAATACTGGCAAAAAAATACCCATAGCATATCCTTGTGTATGTCAATTCTGCGGCTGGTGCCATTGTCATTAGATGAATATTTCCATTGGGAGCTCTTCCAGCTAGCAGTATAGGATATCACCCCACCTCAAAAAATTATCAAAAAAAGGTGACCTTTATAGAATGATTTCTGAGGTCACATCAAATGACCTCTTTATCCACACAAGAAGTATATGCCCTGCATATGTTGTTTGCTTTCAACAACGAAAGCATATTACCCTATAAGTCTCAGAGCTGAATCAAGGCAAATTAGGTGGGGAAATGCCAATATCATTGACTGTGCTGAGGCTCACTACCATTAAGAAGCCAGTCGACTCCTGGGTGGCTGAAGTACGGATATGAACCCAGGGCCTCAACAGTGCTGGCTCAGAGCTAACATTCCTGAGGCACCCGGTCATCTCCTCTCAATACTTTAGTTAGAAATGGAAACAAGCCGTGTGATGCTACATTGGCATCGGTGCCAAGCACAGATAACAAAAAAAGCCACACATTTACCAATAACATTGCCCTTCGAAAATGAACACATATAAACAGGCAACGTTTTGGGGAAAGGCACTTTTTTCTAGCAGAGAGATCCTTTCAATTGATCTCAGTCACTCACTCAAGTGTGAGCATTACAAGCGATCTGTTCTAGATATGTGAAGGGCAATGTTTATTTTAAAGCAACTTGCGATCACCAGTGTGTCGCTGGCGCAGGTCACCTACATGTGAACCCATCTGCATCGAAGGAGACCGTGGCAAAGTGGAGGAGGAAAGGAGAGATGTAAGCAGCCATTTGCACCCATTTTGAAAAAGTATGAGAAGAACGTGTTTTTTTTAAGAACATGTAAATTTTTAGACACAAATGAGAGTACTCCATAAATCACCTCCGGAAATGCCACCATTACTTAATCTGACATTAGTACGCACATTTTTAAATAGATTGTGGTGGTGAGGTGTCCCTCAATATTACTTTTTAAAGGTATTTTCAAAAGTGTTAAGATGGATAACAGACAATGGCCATTTATCCTGTTCGGTGGAGGTATAACAGTGTATATAAGCAACCTGATCATTTTTAAGGATTTGTGGTCACAAAAAATCTGTAATAGGGTATCTCTTGTTCCTACTGTCTCACTGATATTGTTTCCCATTTCGGTTGGCCCAGTAGTCTGAACAAGTACATATGCTGCTTATAATAATATTTGCACTTCTATAGCGTTTTTCACCAGAGGGTCACAAAGTGCTGCACAGAACTGCGGAGAGAACAGCACGTCAGCAACAACAAAGACATATGAACGACAAGGAAATATAATGTACAAAACGTATTAATCCGCAGCTCTCACACACACGATTTTATGCGTACGTTGTGAGCGAAATAAACAATGAATCTACATCATTACCAACCTACAGTACTGCACTGGTTTAATGGAACAAAACACACCAAACAAATCAAACGTAACCACCATTACACAGTATTAATACATGCTCAAGCTATTACCTGGAAGTGAATTAGTAGCATCATTTGCTTTAGAAAATCGAGGGGAGCTTAAGCCACACACAGTTTCATTACACGCTTACCGGCCCTCGTAAATAATGAGCCCACTGGCATGGAATTAAGGGTATGTGCGTATTAATTGGCAACGAGGCTCTCGGAATTCAAAGCGAGAAACATTTAGGGCAGCAATCCGATACGACTGATACATAAACCAATTAAAAACACTAAAAGCACAGCGTCATCATTTGCTGCCGCCCGTATTCATCTGGTCCTGCGAGCAAAGCAGGTGTGACTCGAGTCTGGTTCTGTTATGCAGCAGGTGTGAGTCGTCGTCACTCAGCTGCAGCACAAATCGTGGATGCCTCAAAATTAAGATGAACAAAACAAGCGGCTTCCATTGGAACACATTAAACCCCGCCTATTGCGAGCTCCGCCAGTGCAAACATGCCAAGCCGCTTTAACCCTTCCTTGTCACAAAGAGCTCTGTGTGTCGCAAGACTTGTAAACTCAAGGCATGTGACCACCACGAATATCAGGCCAACTTCAAGGCCACGTGAACTTAAAGCCGATCTCGCCAAGTCCATTTCCTGCCATTAATCTCTAGAAACACAGGGCATCAACCTTTTATAACTCACACACTGCTGACCAATGTGGTAAACATTCCATTAGTTAATATACCAAACTCTACAGCCAATCGATAAAGAAGGGTACTTGTGTTGCACGCATTTCAATACTTAACCACAGTAGTAAGGACCATATCATTTAGGCAAACGTATGTAGGCCGTTTACAAATTCTCTTTATTGACTACGCATACAAACTTTTTGATTACAGCAAGGGAAAAATACACAAGCTTTCTGCAAAACGGACACAATCAGGTACACGGCGTTCTCAAACCTTGAGTGGAAGAACATGTTGTGTCTTTCTACATTGTCTATTTATAGACTCTACAACCTGACAATGCAAGCTCGGGTTTAATGGAACTCAGGTATGTGTATCAGCAGCATCAGGTTCCAGACTGCTTTTGAAGACGAGCCTGACCGGTGGCATTTCTTATTTTTCATGTTTTCATCGGCTGTGGCCACAAACTTTTACACAGAGGTAAAACTGATCAAAACATGCTTTAAATTGCTCAGCACTATGCACCTACTGAGTCAACATCTCAAACAAGGAGGGTGACGATTTACATTAATTGCCTTGCCCTAAAGTTATAAAACGTCTATCAAACCCAAACTCATTTATTTCTGTCTCTCTCTTCAGCTTCACAAAATAGAAGTATAAATCTGTTATTAGATTGTGTTGTTTCCTTTATTTAACTAACCGAAGTATGCGTGCACTGTCCTGTAACTAATTCATTCCGTTTCAGTATTTCCAATGAAGTAAAAACAATACAGTAAAAACTGCATTTGAAGGCTCTCAGACAATGGGGAGCGGATAGCACATTGTAATATGAACAAGGTTTCTCTACTGCAGCCAATGTTGCTCTCGCACGATTTGCAAACGAGTACTCAACCCCTCACACTCCACCAAACAACACCGAGCAGCAATGATGAAGTATGACTTACAACTGGAAATGCCCTCATCCAGCAGCTGATTAACAAAGGGCAGTTTTTTTTGTTTCATGATGATAAAGGCAAGTATGCTGCATAACCCTAAAGGCCAATATCATCAGATTATTACAAATACACACGTGCGGCAAATCTCAAAACTACTATAGTTACAGGCTCACTGAGCATCTGAGTGTATATGGAGGACAGCTGCATGTAACGATGCATCAGATCTTAAATTAATGTTGATTGTAACACAGAATCTATACATTTCCATTCATATATCTTGGGGCCGTTGGGAAGTGAAATCATGAGTCCCCAAGCTTATAGTTCCTCTCAGACTGTAGTAGAGTAGATAATAATAATTTAATTTATAGATGGTGTGCCATGGACAATATGAGAAGGTTTCAGTGCCAATGGTAACCAAGTATTCTCCACATGCCTATGGAGGAGTATGCTTTAGTTGTGGAAGGCAATAAGTGGGAAAGCTGCTACGTAGGGTTGGAAGCCACTTTGAGGCTGCCTGCCACTTGGCAGGAGGAGGAAGAGTGCAGAATACATTTATTGGAGTGTAATAAATCTTGCTGGCTTTTTATTAGCTCCATCACATGATGGCATATTAAAGTAAGCAAACACATTTTTTTCCACTGCAGTCCTGCTAAGGCAGTGTAAAATTAATCCTGCCATTAGTAAAATATTATACAAATGCTGGCAAGTCACGATTTATACAAATGTAAGAGTAAATATAACCGTGCCTTTTAGCGTTGCATGCTAATGATACCTACACATGCATACGTACACATATTTACAAAAAAAAACCTCTAATCAAGAACGCAATATCAAAATTGTTTTGACAAATATAAATATTCGCTCAGTCTCAAGGACAACATCTCGGCGGCGCAAGAGACCCACGGAGAAATAAGAAAGGGAGCTACGCACTGAGGCAACACCAATGTCCAAAGCTCTGCGGCTGTTCACAACTGAAACCGGAGTGCCCGGAAAATGTCACGCACACTATGGTGCAACGACTCCATCCCACAGGGATGGAGCAGGAGGAGCCCACATTTTTTGCCCGTCATCTCTTGGGAAGCCAGGATACGGCACCTCCTCGGCACCCACTGTACAGGGCGGTCACAGCACGCGTGCGATCTGTATTCCCTCACTCCCGCTGCTGGATCGCAGGTACGAATCACCACCACCCACCGAAATATAGCGTGGAGTACCGGAGATAATACGTGTAATCGTCATTACATGAAAACGTAAGCATCGCGTCAGTAACAGAATCGTATTTTTTTTACTGAATATTAGTGAATAATGAATTGAGTTGACACGGAGATAGGCACATCTACCTATGACTCGTTGGTTTTAACTTTCAAGTGCAGCTGACAATTGGATGACAAGAAAGCAGGCCTAACGCAGCGAACAGAAATAAAGCATGCGTAATATCACCGGACACGTGAACAAAACCAGACACAGCAACGAAGCCCACACCTCCAGCCAGACAAGCACATTTTACAAAATGCAGTACCACATCTCGAAGGAACATACTGCACTATTGCCCTTTTATGTAGCTAAAATAAATGCTTTTTTAGAAGTCAAATAGGATTTTCTTTTTACGAAATACAATGCTGAAAACGAAATCCGCAAAGTTGCTTACCGTGGGTGTAAATTATATTTTATACTTGAAAGATGCACTAACAATGCCTGGAGATATTAAAATGTGTTTACCAGGCCCCAACCAGCAAGCAATGCAAATACAGAGCGGTACCCAAGATTCGTCTTTATTTTATACCATCACCTCCTATGAAAGGTCAATATCCATCCAATTTAAGGAAGAGATTTGCAGCAATTTAACATACTGTTCTCCAAAAGTATTAAATCATAGGTGAGACCACAAGAGCGGAGCAGACGTCCAATTCATTGCTCACAAACAGCACTCTGCCAAGCAAGCCATTAATCAGCAATGAATACACTTGCCTGATGACCTACATTTCCCATTTTATTCAAATGTGCGACACACTCGAAGTGTGGCAATGTAATAACTTCCATGAAAGGCTCTTACTATTAATATTTTTTTTGCAAGCTGAAACATCGTAATTGTATCTACTCATTTCCATTCTTCCAGTGGACGATAAAATTGCTAGAAAGAGATGGGAAGTAGATGAACCTTTGTAAAATGTAAAGTGTTCACAGAGGCGCAGCCACAAGTAAGGCGTTATAAATTTAAGGCCACATTTCCTTAATATGCCCCAGAGGATGAAGAGGTCTGGATGATATGTCAAGGATGCATCACAAGCAATGACAAGCCAGCACTTTGCCGTTAAACCTGTTGAGCACTACATGTACGAATGGCAGGTGATTGATCATGCCAATGCATAGCATATACCTTGGACTACTGGAGTTTGTAAAGTCATATGAACTGCCTGTGCAGTTAAGTGTCGATAATATTACCGCAGTGTTACCTTAGAGCGAGTGCAAGCAACAGGGGCGTCACAGCGATGTTATAAAACGTGTAATCGCATGGCATGGGTGATATTTGTTGAAGTTAGAAATTGCTCATTAAATAAATATCTCATTAAAAATAGATCAGAAATCCTTTTCCTGCAATGAGTTTCGCCCCACAGTTGCATGTGACATTATATGAAACTAATTGGCATGGAACAGCAGGCTGACATTTAAAACAAAAATTCCAGCCACCATTGCCACGGGGAAAGTTATTTATCCTGTGCAAGTGACATTAATCTTTTGGAGGTCAACGGGCCTTCCAACATCTGAGTTTTAACACGCTGACTTTTTATAATGTTAGTGACAAATCCAATGGCCTTTAAAACGTGAATCGTGTGATACAACAATGCAATATCGCCAGAGGCTGTTTCATCATAAAATGAAGGCTCTACACACAAGATTTTCCTCTTCAGGCAAACGATGCTGGCTTGCCGTTAGCGCTCCCCCCTGACCTCACCTGGTCCAATCTTTGCATTTTGTTGGATTTTCATGACTTGGCAAATAATGCTGTGCTTTTCGCTATACATTGCTTTGTGCTCCAATACCACTATCCGAAATTAAACCCCGTGACAGCAGCTGATACATGTTTGAACAACAGAGCGACTTATCCTGCATTTACTGATGTATTAATATAAGTTTCCACGGCTCGACATATGATGGCCGTTTTCCGAAGCTGTTCTTGTTTCCTTTGGATAGCTGTGTCGAGCGCTGCTCCTCTATCCCTCACGACGTTTCACCCCTCACGTAGGAGGCATCTTCATGCGTTCTGCTGAAGATGCTCCACATGGCTGCCCCAAAAACACAGCTTTGGAGAGCTGTAATTACTGTACAGGTGGGATTAAATAAAATCCTCAGGTGTCGGCCATCGTGCGAGGGTTAAATTTTTCTCAATTGATTCATGCCTGCAGGCTAGCGCGATATTAAAAATCCCGTCAAAGCTTCACTCATCACAAGCCCATGAAACAAAACTGTGTGATAAGTTTAATACCTTTCCAATTGTTTGTAGAGATAAATGTAGAGAGCGCATTATAGCTCATTGCGACAGGTTACATTTAAGCTCTTATCCCCATTCAATCACTCAAGGAAGATAAAGGCTTACTTGACACGGCTTATTTTCCGTTTGCCACAAAAACTAATTTAAAGGCAATCTCGTGCATGACCTTTGCGTTTTTGAAACGGCCAGGTGCTATTATAGGGCCTTAAACAATAAATATCAAAAGGTTTCTTGCAGGAGTTTGTTGTACACACTTACCGACGAAAGATCATTTGTCACTAAACGCAACTGAACTATGCAACGATACCGGAAAGATATATTCTCTGAGGTCACCTCTTGTTGCTCTGTAAAAATGGCACTCTTGGTAGCTTTAATTTGCTTACACGTTAGACATGTTGATTATGCTACTGTGTTATAAGATAAGTGTTATGGGACTGAAATTGCTTGTACTAAAAAGAAAATTCTCTATCCTATTTTGCATGATTCCGTCAAAGAAGTGCATTAGCTGCACGGACTGCAGAGGCAGGTGCTGTTACTGAGCAAGTTTTGAAATCTGCATTGAAACACCGGGGGGTGGTGTGGCCAGAACCACACACAGCCACCTTGACCGACGCAGTGCACACTGCACCAGATAATCACATAAGGCTGAGTAAGCCTAGGGAAGGCCCAGGACAAGTTCGGAGATAACTTTTCGCTGATGTAAGCCGTGCTCAGCAATCAAATATAGGTCACCAAGTTTATAGCCCAGTCGCACACCAAAACATATGCCCACACCACCTGCACCAACATCTTCAAACATAGCAGCCCCATTGCGTGAAATTTTCTTACCCCAGCCATCCATGCTTTTGACTCCCAGCCTTTCTTCCAAGTCATCATTCAAGACCTTACCTTGATGATTAACTCTATCTTTCTCCATACAAAATAAATCTGCTCACTGTGCAACATCTGCACAGCTGGGGCTGTGCCCCAGTATATAAATACAAATTTTATTGTCAGTAAGTTTATGTAGGCCGGAAGGAACCTTTGAGCTATGTAGCTCTTTTTAACAGTTGTAATTACTAGGGTTGCCACCTCTTCTGATATTCCCAGGATCCCTCTTTTTTAGGTCACTATTATGAGAAATCTTTACAGCCTTCACAGATTTATAACAAGCCCCAGTTTTTATCGGTCGTGTAATAACACACTACTCCGGACGACGTGTTCACATGTAGCTCTCACATCTCTGGGCATTGGGAAATATCCTTTCTCGTATGATAGGTCTATAAATCGGACACCAAGCATCAAATTTAGCACAATGGTATAGTGATATCACTTGTGCCTTGCAGCAAGGAAGCCCTGGATGAAATTCCCGGCTCCAGTGACTTTCCGTGTGGAGTCTGTGTTCTATCCGTGTCCGCATCAGTGTCTGCAAGGTACTCTGTTTTCCTCTCATCTCTAAAAAAAGACACTGATAACATCTTAATATATACAGGACGTAGTGTCTTGAAAATGTTTGAACCCATTTCTTTCTCCCTCACCCAACTCTCGCACCTCGGGTCATTTCCTATCCCTTTTTTCGAGTGAACGTTACAAGCAGTAAATTATCACCGTTATTATCATTATGCACGTGCACGCTCGCTTTCACACACGCGCACCTGCTGCATCTTCTCAAAGTCGAGGCTTGGCCGGCGAGCGTGCTGCTCCGCCAGGGCCTGCTTATGCCTCTTGCACGGCGAGGCCTGATCCAGCGCCGAGAGTGCGAGGCGAGCGCCGCGCGGACTCCACGCCGCGGGCTGCAGGCAGCGCGGGGGGGAAGCGCTGAACAGCAGGGGGCTCGCACAGTCCTGCCGTGAGCGCCACCAAGGATGGCGCGTGTGTTTGTGTCGGGGTTTTTTTTTAACACGCGTTGAGTGCGTTTGTGTATGGGCCACGTGTTTATTTAGTGTGTACATGCACAACAGTTGTGCGTGTGAAAGGGAGCCACAGACACAGAGGGTGAGGGGATAGAGATGTACACTTAAACGTAGACCAGATCTCGGTTGAGGGTTGAATACCAGTCAAGAAAATGTTCGGACTGGAAAGCAGTTGTGGAACATGCAGTTTCATTTATCCATACAACGAATAAGCTGTGCTTCCTCCACACTATACACACATAATAACAACAACTGCTCATTGACAGTGTTTGTGGCAGGATGTGTGCACTTTTAAGGCGCATGCGGGGTCAAAGGCTCACTGCGGCAGGCTGCAAGATAGGCCGAAGTATTACGCGTTAACTGGCGGAGTTAACTGGTAGACGCACCACCTGCTTTCCTCGCCGTATCAACCCGCTACTTGTAACCACCCGACACACACCGTTATCGTACTCACCCAGACAAAATCACATGAGCATCAACAGACACGTTCCCTTTCCTCACCTGTCCGTTTTGCTGTATCGGACGGAATGCCTTGCTGGTGCACAGATCTTTGACCTCTTCGTCACTGGACGAAGCCCTCTCGGGCTGACAGGGCCTCCCGGCCCCAACTTGACACCACTTCCGTTTCTCCGGCATTGCCGCTACGAAGCCGACGGCGCCTCCACTTCCGCCACCGCCGCCGCCACCGCCGACAGCAACAACAGCGGCGCCCGCACCACCGATCGGCAGGGTGGCGCAGCCCGGCACGCCGGACAGCGGGGTGACCACGGCGGTTCGCTCGCGTGCCGTGATTATGCTTTCCAGCTCCTCCTCAGAGCTGGGCCGCTCCAGGCGCGAGTCTGAGCGGGCTGTCGGCCGCGGGCCGGGGGCAGGCGGCGTCTCACGGCTATTCTGCTGCCGGCTCAGGGTAAGCGGCATCACCACCTCGCCGAGCCGTCGCCTCTCTGCGGTACCACGCACACACGCACACGTGCGCACACGCCAGCGGGAATGGGGAGTCACGTGTAAGTTTTGTTGGCCCCCTGAATAGAGACCTGTGCTGACAAAAATGGGAGAATATCGCATCGCATTCAACGTCTGGACATTAATTCCATTTCCCACTCATGTTAACATTGTATCAAGAGAGATGGATTATCACATGCAAAGCAAGGGCTGCCTTTCAGCTATTCCAAAAAATTTTAGGTCATGTCATTCAGCAGCAACTAATAATGTAAGGTTTGCAGCAAGGCTATCACATGACATTACCATATTACATGTATTGGTGTGTTATCAGCCAACTCGTTAAAAATGTTACACATACACATTCCTGTCACTTTATATAGCATTACCACCACTCCAAAGCGGTTATTTAAACATACATTGCTGATATTCTTATAAATTTGTGGAATCATTAATTATACCCTATACTTGTAGTTAAACTCGCAAAGCCAAGTCCAATTAAAACGTAAACTACTGTACGTAAGATTTTATTTTCTGCAATATATTACATAATTCAATTTTGTCCTGTGCTAACATTTAACAAAATAAATTTAAACTTCAAGGGAAAATATTATTTTTTTTAAATACTAAAATCGAAGCCAAAACCATGCCTTGCATAAAATGTCATCAAAGGCTCTTGGGTTTTTTTTAGGCCTCCATCAATCCCCACGCCACTAGTTTTCCATAAGCAAGATAAGCTATCCCACTTAATTGCAATATACTTCCAGCGAGCATCGGATTCTCAAAACAGAACTAAATTTGCTTCATGTCCTCAGCACAGTAAATCCATTATGAGAAGGTATAAAACAACCATTATACGGCTAAATTGTCTGCGCAGGGCAAAATCTCCACCGCCGTCTAACCACGCTATACAGCTAGAGGCTGCCGGCTTGAGCCCAGCACAAGAGACGAACGTGAATAGGGGCAATTTACTGCGCAATAGTACTTTGTCGGGGGTGAAAAGAGGACACTGTTTAAATGGAGGCCTCAAAGAAAAGGCTGTGTCCTCTCGCCATAAAAGTGGCATGAATAGAGCTGTATTTAACCCACATTCGGATGTGCTAAGTAAAGTCTGAGCAGCAAAGTAGAGCGAGATGTATTGCATAGGCGCAAATAGCACACCGGGCACTTCACAGACAGCACACCAGGCACTTCACAGCGACAGAGATCAGCGTTAGAGGGCACGCCATTACAGCGGGGATTGTCACTCAGGA
This sequence comes from Mordacia mordax, assembly GCA_036362905.1. Taxonomy (NCBI): domain Eukaryota; kingdom Metazoa; phylum Chordata; class Hyperoartia; order Petromyzontiformes; family Petromyzontidae; genus Mordacia; species Mordacia mordax. The sequence continues at coordinate 12,267,523 of JAZEWT010000004.1, forward strand.
ATGCGAGGCACTCCCTCAGAGAAGCCTCAACCAGCCTTCATCCGCATCCTTGCCTCCAACACGAGGATGTAAACCACTCTTTTCAAAGACTGCCCTTTCCTTGTCCGTTCGGTACCATAAAGATGCCCAAATAAAATGAGACGTACACTCTTTCCGTCGCACCCAGATGGCACACATGCCTGTTCCACAGATTACGTGAACTTAATCTTTACATAAATATACATTTTTTTTAACAATTCCTTAGTGTAGTGACGGCCAATTCATGAAAAAGACGCCCTTCAGCAATTACATAGAAAAGACATCCACAACAAATACACGATTTCTGTTCTTTGACAGCATGACTTAATGCAGTTGCGTTACATTTCTAGACGTCTCCACAGTCTATTGAAGTTTCTTACACATTGATACATTATCTGGCAATGAGAGGTAGTGGGGTAGTAATAAAGTCGCTGTGATTCGCACACTGCGCTGCGAATGGAGCGACCCGAGTTGAAAATTCACACCGAACAGCAATTCACACCGAACAGCATGGTGATGCACAGACTAACAATCAGGTCACTGTAGTAAATTAAACTAACCTGTATGCTCTATTGGGATCTCACGTGGTTTAACAAATACGATAGAAAACTGAAATAATTTCCCGATGACGCAGCAGACTAAGGCGTTTACCAAGCGGTAGATTGACAAATGACACTTGTGAACTATTGTAGGTTTTCATGGGGTAAAGCTAAGGTACACCCACCTCTCGTACGACATCTGGCCAGCATAAAAGAGTAGGCCCAAATAAAATAGGGTTCTCTAGAACTCTCAGTGGTCTAGGACATTCTTGTGTGAGCAAGTCATTGCACGGCTGTTGTGTGAGCAAGTAATTTCACGGCTGTACCTTCACCATTGCTGATCTGCAATTCCTATGGTTTGAATCGACAGTGCAAAGGCACTGATGGCTAAATATGTAAAATGCACAAAACTAAAACTTGTTTATCACAATGTGTTTACCACAGTGAACTGTAAATTTAGAAAACCTGTACGGCGTAATTTCCAGAGTTTATAAGTGCAAGCTAGAAAGCTATTTGCAGAGTTGAGCAGTATATAAGATTACAACAGGTTTTACCGTATCTGGTAATTATGCAGGTGTTAAGATCTTAACACCTACATAATCGCCTGCATAATCGCCAGATCTAATAATTGCCAGATCTTTTATATATATACTGGCAAAAAAGTACCCATAGAGTTGAGCAGTGTAGTTTAAGAGACATTGCAGTCTACATGCCAAAGAAAGTAAATTTGGAATATTATCCATTTTTATGCCCAGTTAAATTGGTGTGAATGTGTCAAAGTACCAGTGATACATGCAGCTCTCTCCGCAGCTCTGTGCAGCGCTTTGTGACCCTCGGGTGAAAAGCGCTACATAAGTGCAATTACTATTATTATTAAAGTACATTAGGTAGTACAGTACTCAAATAGTCTGTGCTGTTGGCTGATCTCTGAACAATAAGAACCATTGTGCAGTTTGAGGAAATAGTGTCTTCACAAACGACGCGAGATGAATTCCTTCACCTTTGTGACCCTCGGATGAAAAGTGCTCTAAAAATACAACTATTATTATTATTGCCTTCTCTAAAAAAAGAACGTCAGGCTTACTTATAAATGTCTGATATTTACAAATGCCATCCTGTTTGAGGGGTGGCATGGTAGTGCACTGAGCAGCGCTATCGCCGCACAGAAAAAAGCCCCGGGTTAGGCTCCTGGCTCGGGTGCCTTTCTGTGTGGAGTTTGCGTGTTCTCCCTGTGTCTGCGTGGCTTTTTACCAGGTACTCCGCTTTCCTCCCACTGTCTAATGATTCGCTACTGACAAGGTTAATTTGCCTGCCGAGTAAATTTCCCCTCAAAACAAAAGTACCCTGCGATGTACTGGCGTCAGATCTGGAGCATAGCCCACATTGCACCCTCTATCTGCCGGGACAAGCTCCGGAACCCCGCGACCCTATACAGGATGAAGCGGATATTGATACTGACTACCCTGCTTGAAAAATAAAATCGTCATATCATGCCATTTACACAAATATGTTTCCATGAGGTTGGCTATAAAATCACGACAGCTCTCAAAAGTTCGGCAGTTAAAAAAAAACAGTTTGCACTAGCAAGGTTGACTCACTTCAAATACTAACCTTGCTCACTCGGAACCACATCATATAATACGGTACCCACGTGAGCCTCAAGTTTCTAATTCAGGCCAAAATAAAGGTGCGATTGTTTTGCAATCCCTATGGACCTCACTCGACACGTGGGATATCAAAACTCCAATGCCAGGGTACCTGAGGCCTCAAAGTGCATAACGCTCAAGATAAATACGAACACAAACTCGCAATGCATCACCACGGAGTATTATGCGTAAAGGTCAATATAAACTGAACTCTGTTCTGTCTCCACATGTACAGTATGTACAAATATAATTAGTCCACCAACATATTGGCTATGCACACCAATATCATCAAGTGGCATTTGTTTAAGCAAAGCAAACTCTGGATTTGTTTCCACCTTCTGGGTCTCATCAGCAGACTAGTTAAACATGCTGTTGAATTGCCACAGGTTATTGGCAAGAGCACATCTATTTGATGTCCTTCATTGATTTATAGCAATTATATTATTTGATATATTCTGATCTTGTTGTTTACATGCCTGTACAGAGCTTTGTGACCCTCGGATGAAAGGCGCTTTAGAAGTGCAAATATTATTAACATTATTTTTCTACTGAAAATACATTTCCTCAGCTGGACCAACCAGCACTTATCTCCAGTCAGGCCAGAAGCACAAGACCCCACAGTTGCCTTGCAGAGTGCACGGTTTCCACGGTAAGTGGACGGTGAGTGGAGCATGTCCACCCTCCACGTCAAAGCGTCATCTGTCAACCCATAGTCAGGAACACTCCTGCAATACAGATGCCCCTTTGCCGGCACTGTATATACTATTCACTGAAAGGACCACCACCGGCTCACGGCACTGACACGCCGTTGCGCGCACGCACACGCGGAAATTTATTCATTAGCACTTAACACATGTGCCTACCAGCTGCAAACGCAGAGTATCAACTGTGAGGGTGAGAATATACGTGGCATTCATTTTAGCAAGACACGTTGACAATAAAACACCTTTCAGATTGCGCAATTTGCTAATTTATTGAAAACTGTATCATATGAAAATTTCGAGGATAAATGTGTTATATATGTTAGATTTTGAATTACTAATTATTTAATTAGCAAAGGCCCTCACCCAGGGCAACTTACCTTGCACGTATATACATTTTCAGCGCTTAGTGACCCTCGGGTGAAAAGCGCTTTATAAATGCAATTATTATTATAATAAAAATGTACAAAACAAATGCAAAATAAATACCACGAGATGCCCAACATTGCAAAGTGTCAACGTGTTGTTGTCAGATCTGTAATTAATGGTTGTGTAGATGCGTAATTGTTGTACAGAGGTATATATGTGATGAAGCAATGTGAATATCTGCAAAATTAAACAAACTCATTATACTAAAACCAAACACGTCCTACAAGTGAGTCACTACTACAGTCAGTGTGTAATTGTATTTCCCACGCAAAGTAAAGTTATTCAGTGGAGAAGTTACGTTGGGGAAGGCCAGCAATAGAGTGTGCAGTGCTTGTTGCGGCAGCCGCGCCGATTAAAACGCTGGTGTGTATTAACCGTGGCAACCCACGCACATGGCAGCGCGGTGGCTGCACTGCCATGTGCGTGGGTTGGGTCCCAGGATCGGTTCCCGCGTGGGTTTTAGCCAGGTACTCCGGTTTCCTTACACCGTTCAAAACACCCCGCTGCCTAGGTGAACTGGCCTTCTGAGTAAATTACCCCCAGTGCCCTGCGATGTGCTGGTGTCACATCCTGGGTCTACTCCTTCCTTGCACCCTCTGTCTGCCGGGATAGGCTCTGGCAAAACCGCGACCCTGTACAGGATTAAGCGTGTATTGATAGTGATGATGATGAACACGCGCCCCGTTCGATGCAGTGCGAACGTTAACATTCCAATGACACCTTCGGTCACCGCTTCATGGTCTAAATTTGAAGGAAAAAATACCTGCAAATTAGTCAATTGGAATATACATAGGGCGGCACGGTGGCCCAGTGGGTAGCGCTGTCGCCTCACAGCAAGAAGGGCCCGGGTTCGAATCTCGGCTCGGGTGCCTTTCTGTGTGGAGTTTGCATGTTCTCCCCGTGTCTGCGTGGGTTTTCGCCGGCCACTCCGGTTTCCTCCCACAGTCCAAAAAACATGCTGCTGTCTAGGTTAATTGGCTTGCAGACAAAATTGCCCGCAGTGCCCAGTGATGGACTGGCGTCCCATCGTAGGTATATCCCTGCCTTGCGCCATGTGTCTGCCGGGATAGGTCCCAGCTCACCGCAACCCTGTACAGGACTAAGCGGTTTCTGACAATGAGATGAGGAGAATATACATAGATAAACCATTCCAGCATGAAAATCTGGCAGGACTCTCCTTGCTGAAGTGTCATGAGACTGAGTGAGGCTCTCCTGGCTGAGCAAGTCCATTAAAAAAAAGTGGGGTACAATGTCAAGCAGTGTGCTGTGTAAATAAGGAACTGTATAACGTGCACATAACCATTCCTCAATATATACGATTTCAGTTAATGCCCGTGTTTACTAAGTGACGTCAACAACCTAACACGAGTCCCCCTATATATTTCCTCAAAAAAACAAACATACCACGCACACCATTTAGAGTGCATACCGCGCACATAAAGCGCACACACACACCAACAAGGTCTTTAAACTTGCTTAGCGATTGATGCCACGTACAAAGTCTCCCCACATAATATGCAGTCCTCGACATTTGAGGTATCTATGATAACACTGCTTAAAAGTAATGCTTTCGGCTTAACCAACAACAATCAGTAAGAACAATGATTGTTTTCAAATGCTGTTCTTCAGAGTCGTGTCAGGCAGTCCTCCTCTCTCCTTCACGACGTTTCGCCTCCCACCTCGCACAATGAAGACATTGAGTAGGTCAAAACAATCTTGAGAACTTAAAGAACAAGGCCAAATAATTGTTACTAAGTTGTGAAGAAGAAAAAGAGGTTATGCACGAGTACACAGTGGTACTATGAAGAGACAAAGTAAAGCACTTAGGCCTCTTGAGTATATAAAATAAGATGTAAATATCCTCCCTTAAGAACTATGTTCATTGGAAGACCCATTTTATATTCCGCAAAATGTTACTCAGACCTGTGGAGCGGAGAGGAGTGAAGTATGTAAAAATCATCTTTCCAGTATCGTGTAATGTCTTCCGCTCGCGAGCAGATGGTACAGGACAGCACAATGTTTATTACCAAAGACACTGAGGCAAGCGTTCTACTTTTGTAGAAAATATACATTTTCATCAATTATCCTGCCCAGTGCTGTCATTGTGATGAGATGAAGAAACTATTCAAAAGCCTCGCAGTGTAGTGCAACCCTTCGTGTTGAGGATAAAAGCCCGTGGAAGTTGATAGAACACAGCTGCGTCTGAGATCCCTTCAAGAAGAGCACAGCTTATAACCGAGGACGCCACGATCACAAGATGGGCCTTAATTTAAAAGCCATCAACACCAATCACAAATACCCTGGCTCAGAACGTAAACTTCATCAAATTACGCCCGTGTGGACTCATATGGTTCCGGTAATGAAAAAAGATATACCAAAAAATAGAACTGCATTTGTAGGTAAATAAAGCGCTTGAGATGATTAATGATACAAGTTCCAATATCACGAGCAAATGTCCACACGTCAAAGCATCCACCTACAGTTTAGCAACGATTGATGATCAACGATTAATAGACTGTGGCTTAAGAAAGACGCTGGGCATAGAAGCCTGTGGAAGAAGGAAGGATCATTAACTGCAGGGAATGTTGGATCGTGAGAGGGTAGATTAACTCTGTCACAGGACGGAAAGAAAGCTTCTTGCACCTGATGCCACATGCTTTAGCGTGCTATCAATGGATAAATGTCGGTGCATTACACTGCTTATAACTCACGACTATGTTTCGGAGATCACTTCTTGCACGCTCGTAATATCAGTCACAACGTTGTCGGTTTTTTTGTTACAAATTTCAATACCGTATGTTGTTTTATATGAGAATGATGTCCAGTTAAAAAAATGTTCCTCATTTGAGTTGAAACTCACTGCCCGGTTCAACGAAGATTTCTGATTTCCAAATAAATGTATTTGAAGCCTAATGATGCCTTCAACGTGGGAGGGCGAAACACTGCCAAGAAGGGACGAACGCTGGACTCGGCTATCCTGAAAGGGCAGCTCTTCAGAGCAACACTTGCTAAATAGAGGCAAGCAGATTAGCATCAAAAGACTGGCAACTTTGGACAGCACAATAACGTAGAAGTTTTGTTAAAGGCTTTGCAGTCGGTTTGATAGACGTGAATATTCCTGACATAAACTGTTGTTCCTCAGCTTTGGCTCTGTGTACATTTTTGTAGTAAAGCTCCCAGATCCAAGCAGGTTTTTTTTGTAAAGCACTACAGTAACTTTAAAGAATCGCATACATTCAGGTCGAGTGAGACGGGTGATCTATCACGACGAGAGGAAGCGAGCCAAAATGCCGACGGCATGAGCCAGTGGCTCGCGAAGGGGTCTTTAATGCGAGGAAGCAAAGCGCCCTCTCCACGCCCGCTGGCACCCGCTCCACACTCACTGGCACCTACTCACACGATGTCATGGACACACGAGGACAGTGCCCTAGAAGCAGCAATAGTGAATACACCACCACGGAACGGTTATAATAATAACGACAAACGACAGACATTGTTTCGTATTGTTCGTGGCAATTGTGTCGCTTAATACGCTAATGCTCGTGGCTTGACTATACGGACAATGCTGGCAACGCAATTTTTTTTTTCTGAGCGCTCACATTTTCTAAAAGAACAAGACCGACTCATTTAAGGAACACAATGCGGTGCTTCTCGCATACGGCGTAAGATGCCGCAGCTACAAAATCCGAACTCGAGTGGCACATTCGGCAAAGCAGCTTTGGCGCATGGCCAGCCGAAGCAAACAGCAGGCACTGACGTGGCCATAAATAGGCTGGTGTTAGTAGTGCCTCATGTCGAGATGCAGACGTCTCACAAACTACGTGCCCTTTCCAAGTCAGACAATGGAACTTTGCAAGAAACAGGGACCCACATTGTCAGTATCCCTTTGCCTCAAGTATGCAACTGGCTCAGCGACAGGAAGACCACACACATTGACGTGTGCAATGAAAGCAATGTTCGTACCTATCGTGTGCGTCTATTGTGCAATATTGTTATGTAGTGTGCAACAACAACAAGAAGCAACATTTTTCCAGTGCAGAAAAAGTTAATATCATTTCAAAACACTCACCAGCAAAAATGTCTTGAGAAAAATATGAAAGTGTAAAGCTGAGTTTTCACATACTGTACGCAATTTGGCTTGCTTGCACGAAACAGCATCGTGTGTGTTTAGGTAAGGTACCACAATACACACCAATTAATACTTATTTCATGAAATAAGATAATTCAGGGTGGCGCGGTGGCCCAGTGGTTAGCGCTGACGCCTCACAGCAAGAAGGTCCCGGGTTCGAATCTCTCGGCTCAGGTGCCTTTCTGTGTGGAGTTTGCATGCTCTCCCCGTGTCCGCGTGGGTTTTCGCCGGGTACTCCGGTTTCCTCCCACAGTCCAAAAGCATGCTCCTGGATAGGTTGATTGGCTCGCAGACTAAAATTGTTCCGCATTGCCCGGCGATGGACTGGCGTCCCGTCGTCGGGTGTATTCCTGCCTTGCGCCCTGTGTTTCCGGGATAGGCTCCGGCTCACCGTGACCCTATATAGGATTAAGCGGTTTCAGATAATGAGATGAGAAGATAATTCAAACGTACAATGCAGAATTGTTCTCTTCTGTTAACCTTATTTTTCATTGTTGTTTCAAGTGTCTCCATGTTCAAACCAGCCTTAGGGTGGCTACTAAGTGTGGGAATTCCACATTAATATTAAGGGGATCGGTTCATTCTGAGGACAACAAACGTTTGTATTCTATTTATTGGGAAGAGTACTCATGTTGGCATAACCAGAGGGATGATGAGCTGATTTGTCAACGTTCTGAGTCCGAGTACAGCTCTGTCTTAGTGCAACACGGACAGAGTTGGGAACAATATTGTTTTGCAGCCTCTTTTACGAGCTTCTTGAAATCTGACTGTGTTGGCATTGCATTGTTTCAGAGAACGTTAAGGTTAATTAACATTGTTATCATAAAAGTTGTTTACGTAACTATAAACAATTAGATTGCTGAAAGGAAAGCAATTTCCAAACGCAATTAGTTTCTACCTTATATAAGAATAATGTTTTTTGGCCCTCTGGCAATCCACTTATGGGTAAAGGCCTCCACATAGCTTGATCATGCCATCAGACACCGCTCACTCCTGATAATTTACAACACGTGCAAATTCCATGACTTCATGGAGGAGACACGAATTCAGAGGCGTTGCGAGGAAACCGCAGCGCTTTGTAACATTTGGGTGAAAAGCGCTTTATTAATGTAATTGTTATTACTTTATTAGGTGGGGAAGGTAGCCACGCAGCCAGCCAGCGCCAACATTTTCCAGACACTGCGTCCTCTATTTTACAATGTTATCAGAAAATGATTTTTTTATTTGTGGGAGGAAAACAGAGAACCTGGAGGAAACACGTGCTAAACAGGGGAAGAACGCACAAACGTCACACTGAAAGGCGCCGAGGCAGAAATATAACTGCCTCAGACAGGACTTTATTTTTCTGCGGCAAACATCTGCACCATGCTGACGTTAGTTATGGCAGATATTTCAACTTTGGTTACCAGGTTCATAGCCACGTGTACTGAATACTGTGGCACTGCTCCATACCAATAACGCGTGCATATGAACTGCTATCACCCCACACAGAACATCAACCAAGAATTTCACTATGCCATATTTACTTGAATACACCCATACTATCACTTTTCCAGCATCCTAGCTGATACCTGGGACAAGCCCAAGATCCTCTTCTCGACCATCCATTTGCTCATTCATCCAATCAGTCACTCACCCTCATCTCTCCTCATTACTAAAGACCAGGCAGATGAGTTGATTCAGTTTTACTCAGAGAAAAACAAAGCCCACCGCATATCTACCCAGCCTCAACCTCCAACCAATACCTTAACAATTGTTCCTTCTTCTACCCTGATCTCAAACCTATTGAAATTTTCCGAGTTAACAGAATCCGATGTCTCTTCATTAGTTACTAGCTCTCGGTCTATAAACTGCTCCCTGGACCGGTTCCGATCCAAACTCATCTGGGCAAATTTCAAAAGACTTGCCACCTTCGCCACTAATCTCTTGAACAACTCACTTCGCTCTGAAATCGTTTCCCCACTGTTTAAATGTGCCATAGTTACCCCTCTGCTCAAAAACCCTGACCTTGATTGCATCATCCCTGATAATTATCACCCCATCTCAAATTTACTGTTCATCCCTAAGGTCCTTGAGCATGCAGTAGCCATGCAACTCCAGAAACACGTCCTCAAGTGACCTCCTCGATCCCTTTGAATTTCGGTTCAGATTCGGCCATAGTACTAAAACTGCTCAAATCAAAGTAATTAATGACCTACTTGTCACTGCTGATGAAGGCTTACAAAGTATTATTCTCCTCTTGGACATGAGTACTGCCTTTCATACGGTTGACCACCCTACCTTACTTGACAGACTGGAGAGCATAGGGGTCTCTGGCTGCACCCTGCACTGGGTGCAGCCAGAGCAGTTCGTCAGCCTTGGAAGACGTGCCTCGAAGATCCATCCTGTTTTGTCTGGAGGTCCTCAGGGCTCAGCTCTCGGCCCACTCCTCTTCGGCATCTACATACAACCACTTGGCCATATCCTGCACAGCCTTAATCTCAGCTACCATTGCAATGACGATGACATCCAAATCCATATCCACGAAAAGCCACCCATCAATGCGTCTGCTATTTGCATGCCGTCCTCACTGTCAACTGTGAAGGCCTGGCTCAATAAACATTTCTGAAAACTAAATGGCGACAAAACAGACGTTTTGCTTGTTGAAACCCCACACCAATTGTCCAAGGCTGAACCCATCAAATTGATGCTTGACGACCAGACCATTGAAGTTGCTAGGCAGTGCGGAGTCTGGGTGTGACTCTTGATTCCTCACTCACCTTCGAGACACACATCATCAAGGTGATGAAGGTAGCCAATTTCCATCTCAGGATCATAGCCAGACTGCACAACATCCTGTTACCCTCTAATGCTGAGAAGCTAACACACATCTTCATCTCTTCTCGAACCGATTATTGCAATGCACTACTCCCTGGCATCCCTGGCTATCTGATCAACCGTCTCCAATGTATGCAAAATGCAGCCGTTAGTCATCACTCGCAAACCCATCCACGATCACATATTCACGGTTCTGATGTCTCGCCACTGGTTACCTGTTAAATACAGAATTGAATTCAAGATCCTCCTCATCTACAAAACTCTCACTGGCGCTGCTCCGACATACATCCATCACCTACTTCAGGCACCCTCCTCAACACGACAATTTTGATCCTACAATACAAGCTTTCTGCATGTGCCCAGATCGCACCGCCATTCGATGGGTGACAGAGCCGTCTCACACGCTGCTCCCAGACTCTGGAATGCGCTGCCTTTGGATATTCGGCCACCTAAGTCCCTGGGCACCTTCAAATTTCGTCAAGGCTTTGAGGTCCTCTGGCTCAGACTGTTGATGCTGCTCACTGTTGTTGTGCTGAGATTATGGCTCGCTGCTGACTTGCACCTGCTCAGGAACACTTATTCCTTCCTTCGTTTGTTTAGCAATAATATTAATCTATTATTTGATGTCCTTCTCTAAAGTATAACCATTATTTAACTTTCAAATAAACTGCTCTGATGTTGTTGTTGTTAACATGCCGTTCTCTCCACAGCTCTGTGCAGCGCATTGTGAACCTCGGGTGAAAAGCGCTCTAAAAGTACAATTATTATTATTGCTTCGAATTAAATTGAGGCATTGAAGTCATCAATAGCTGCACCAAAAATCATGAAGTAACTCATGAACATGTAGAGAAAAGCATATCTACTGCAGTGTAGCGCTAACAAGATTACATTAGCTGTGATTTAAGTCTCACGTACAAACTTCATCTAGAAAAACCTTTGATGTCCTTGCTCATCCCAAATGAACACATCCTTTATCTCGCTATCTTTCCAGGTGTGGCCACAATCCAACTTGCCACTACACACCTTCCTTGCGATGAGGCCCACATGACGCACACAAAGACCTTGTTAACACTCAACAGGCATTGTAATAACGCCTACTCTAAAATGTCACTTACTATTGAAGGTTGTTTTATTCTTTCCGATGTCTCCTTTGCGAAACAGCAACCATTACCGGTGGAGTGAGACACTTGTTGGGAGTGTTTCGTGTTTTCAAACATGTTCCTTACATACAACGTAAAAGTCATAATTGTGTTTATTACACAACCAGAAATGCACACCGTATTCCATTCATGCACGAACTTAAAGTGTGTTAACACAGCTTTTAGGTCAGCCTCCACAACTCCTGTTGCTTTCTTTACAAACACAGTTTTGGAAAATATGACACGACTGCAAATTACAAAAGTGCCGATGCCTTTAACAAGGAGATCATTGACCCTTGGGTGGCACGGTGGCACGGTGGCCCAGTGGGTAGCGCTGTCGACTCACAGCAAGAAGGTCCCGGGTTCGAATCTCGACTTGGGTGCCTTTCTGTGTGGAGTTTGCATGTTCTCCCCGTGTCCACGTGGGTTTTCTCTGGGCAGACTAAATTGCCCACAGTGCCCGGTGATGAACTGGCGTCCCATCATGGGTATATCCATGCCTTGCGCCCTATGTCTGCCGGGATATGCTCTGGCTAACTGCGACCCTATACAGGACTAAGCGGTTTCTGACAATGTGAGATAAGTTGAGATCATTGACCCTGTGCCTTGTGAATTTATTGGCGTTCACAAGTTAACAATTGGCCTTTGAAAATAAGTAGTCAAATTTTATGAAAGCGTTACAAACTACAAAGTGAAAACACCCTTTGTGTCCCAGTTGAACCATAACACATTTCTTAGCAAACGATAAAATCTGATATGTATTCAAATTTACATTCGCACACAAAGTACAAGAATGGTTGTGGCTTCCACGTTTACCCTTATCGTAATGGAGAGTTCTATCGTAAGCAGTTTGTCAGCGGTGAAGTCTACAAAGCGATGTAAGAGATGGGAAGACAATGAACTGCCTTGAAAGAAACCAGAGCCAGGGGGAAGAGTTCCAGAATTAATTCATTTTTGGAAGAAAGATTTGCTCCATCTGCTGCCGTGAGAGTGCCCAACCCCCTCCACCAGAGCTCCCCCCTCCCCCAAACACCCTTCCACGCCCCATGAAAATATACACATTTACCATCAGTACACAAGTTTCAACAGCTGTGTGAACACTGCACAATTAAGGCACTGTTAAAGTGGGTATGTGTGTACACAATGTAAATGCATATTTGGTATTCACTAGCATGGTGACGTATGGACATGGCATCTAGAGGCCTTCATCAAGCAGTGAGGAGTACGGTGACAGAGTAGTAAATCATTATGACAAAAATAATTACCATTGACTGTATGCACTATAGATGCAGATTACCATTGAGAATACAGAAACACTATCGTGGTGCGCTCAAGCTAATGAATATCGTTAATATAACCCAGCTGTGTAGCAGTTAGAACGCCCCGTTTGCAATCATAAAATTCCGAGTTCAAATCCAAGTCATGGGTTTGACTCGGCCCTTCATCCCTCCAGGGTAGATAAATATGAGTACCACAGTGTGGAGGTCAACGGATGTCATCATCATGAAGGGGCGCAACACACCCCCACCATAGCAATGTGAAATGTTCACAAGATATGTGTTCCACCCCCTCATTCAATTGACCAAAATAAACCACTTTGATGTTTTATTGGCACAAGGCAAAAAGGTGGTGGCTTTAGAGAAAACTAGGTGGGGTGACCTGGGGTTGCTCGGGTAAATTTGATGGTTGATCCATGTGCGTTGTCCGGGTAAAGTTTAGAACCCATAACGACGACAAATAAAGTTGACTTTGTTTATGCAAGCGACGCCTATTGTAAGCGGCTACTCCTGTGTGCACAGTTGGGCCACGCTGTTCGATCTTGTTGTTAAAGTGAACGAGGAGATCCGTCGCGTCTCAGCAGACCTCGCCGTGCGCGGCGCTAAGGCGCCAAAGACCCGTGTGGGGCCGAGTGGCGTCGTTGGACGAAGGTCCGGCGACGTGGTAGCGATTTGTCAGAGTTAACCGTGATGAAGCAACCGTAGCTTAGAGATAGATGGGGATTGTAATTGCGGCCCCGCTCATCGGAACAGGGGATTGTAATAGCGGCCCCGCTGATCCGAAATGGGGATTGTAATAGCTGCGGCCCTTCTGCTGACTGGGTATTGTAACTGTAATGGCGGCACCGCTTACCGTACTGTGAGGGCACGGGCGTAAGCACAGCAAGCGGTCCCGGTGGCCAGAGAAGGCCCTGTCGGCGTGCACTAAGGCACCAAAGACCCGTCTGAGACTGAGTGCCGTCGTTCTACGAAGGTTCCGTGCGATTTGGTTGCGATTTGCCAGAGTTTACCCTGATCAAGCAATCAATCAAGCAAACAGAACTTTTTTTTATATATATAGATGGCTATGTTCATATGCGACAGGGTGAACCTGGCAACAGGGCGCTCACCTCGGTCGATCTGAGCAAGTTCCTGATTCTCGTCCTCAGAGTCGTCCTCTTCCTCCTCACTTGATGAATGAGTCACCTATCAACGACACAGCGCACAGGACAAACAGGCATAGCGTCAGATGTCGGTGAAACAGGCTGTCCAAATGTTTTATGACAAAAAAAATTTGATTCGGCAATTAAAACACGGGGCCTCAAGTTAATACACCACTTCTCCAATCCCAAGGTTTATAACTACAAAATATTAACACATTGCTGATGTACAGCCTTTTATACATCTCTTATGGGATGTAGGCCTTCCCAATGCTGTCTTGGTTATGGGGGTTATTTGACCATACTTCACCAGGCTGGCCAGTGTAGATTTATTAAGGCGTCTATAGATAGTTGAACGTTGATTTTTTATTTTATACTTCTAGCAATAGTTCCAGCACTATGTGTTTACAAATTAACAAAGGCAATTCACATGGAAATTACACCACCCTTACAAACCTGTTTTGAGATACCATCCTGCCATACCTATACACGTCTCTATCTCCACACCACCATTACATTTTTTTCTAAGACAGAACTTGGTGGATTTTTGACGTCACCAAATACTTCGGGAGATATATCATGGGATGCATTAAACTTGATAAAATGCTGCAGAAGTACAAAAGTACAAACATATATGTTGCTTGATGATTGCTTCTAAAGGCTGCTCTCTCGGGACAGCCGCGTCGATCGCTCCCTCTCCCTCCATCGCGACGTTTCGCCTCACACGTTAGACAGCGCCTGAAGATGCCGATGGAGGGAGAGGGAGCGATCGACGCGGCTGTCCCGAGAGAGCAGCTTTTCGAAGCAATCATCATGCATCGAGCAGTGAAAACCTGCATCATTGCATATATGTTGCTGTTAATCGTGCAAAAAACACAAACATGCCCAATAGAAACAACATGGATGCACTGAGACAAAAAAACACCTCAATTCCGCTGTGACCACCTTTCAAGGGTGGGTTTTGCTACAATATAATTGTTGTTCTTGTTTATAGTTAACGTTATGTGTGCCATCAAGCTCAAGGTCATGTGTGCAGCTCTGAGCTGTACATTACAGGTTGAGCGACTCCTAAAAAACAAAGAAAGAAGTCGTAAATTTCAAAAGCTCAAACATATTCTGCTTACGGTGCAATACACAGAAAGGTCATCAAGCAATTTACATTTTTACCGTAAATGACTAATTAAATCATTATACAAGTAAGCTGTAGTAATAAAGTCCACACTGTAGTCCCCAAGGTACCATTTAACGTGCTAATTTATGTCCCTCTTCTCATTGTTGTTAATGACGTAACTACTGACATTTACGTAAGGTCAGTCTATTCTGAGGCCTTTGTTGAAGACAGGGGATGCCTTATTTTTGAAACATGCGGGGCACACGCCGAGGCTTGCGGTTTATAGTATTTATACATATATATAAAACCATGAAATGTGATCTAGAATTTCAGAACAAAATCATTGGTTTTCAGGCACGTAGTGTGACCTTGTTAAGAGTGGACCATGAAAACAACTCAACGGTGGGGGGGGGGGGCACAGTACAGTTAATGTCAAACAGACATTAACTCATGTTAAAGGCTAAACGGAATGAGTCAAAACCGCGTTTGGTTGTGTCTATCGTGCACTCCAATACAGCTCCCACCCCGTGTGGAAATGTTGTAGCGCCATGTCTCTATTTGACTGCAACAATTCACAAAGGGAGGCCGAGCCGTCACGGTGAGATGGAGGGGAGGACTCTTCCAGGCCCCGTCGACAGCCAACACGGCTAATTTTTTTTGTTAAATTGGGCCTGTCCATAACAGCCTCTGTAGTGGTTAATGGGTGGATTTTTCGTAAGCTAGTGCTAACCAACCCACTCCCCTGACAATAACAAACTACAGTGCACACTGGGTGAAGTCAGACTTCCAAAATTAGACCTGCTGATCACCAATATTACATTCGCTCACCATACTCGGCGCCCACAACACCTTCATGCGATTACGTTACCGTTTCCTAATGCACCTATCTTGTACGTTAAATTAGCTTAGCCAAACCATTAATATTATTATAATCACTCAGTCCAACTTACTGGGCCACTGCATTGATTATCCGCAAGCATCTGTATTTCTGCCGGGTATGAGATATATTGACCTAACAGAGCAGAACTGCAGGAAAGGCTTTTTTATATGGAGACTGGAGGGGGGTTCTGAGCCAACTTCCTCCCTCACTCAACAAATCGCCTTGCGGCAAAAATCGGTCGTGTGACCGAGCCAGCAGCCAGCGTGAAATGAACGATACAAGATTGTCACAGGTGTCAGTTCAAAAATGACACTGCTCATCATCACACTGGCCCCCTCCGTCCATGATGCTGTACACTTGTTCGAACACGAGAAATGGAAAATATCGCCTCGAAAAAAGATGGGAGGCGGGGGGGGGGAAACATATTTTACATGCATGATACCCCGTGCATTGTATAACACGCCACAGAGGAAAATTAAACACGAATACTGTATTTAACTTGAGGTAAAT
>JAZEWT010000004.1:12305176-12320933 GCA_036362905.1 Mordacia mordax
TGTCTCGGGCGGACAACCATCTCCCAGAAATGCTGCTGAACTCCGGGATCTCAAGGCGAATGCACGCAAAGCCGAACGGACTTGGAGAAAATCTGGCCTCAACGTTCATGGCCAAATCTTTAAGGAACAGCTCATCCGCTACCGGAAAGCACTTGACTGTGCCCTTATCGGCCATCTTTCCAGCATTCTGGCTGATACTTGCAACAAGCCCAATATTATTTTCTCGACCATTAATCAGCTTCTTCATCCTACCAGTCACTTGCCCTCACCTCCCTTCACTAATAAAGATCAGGCAAATCAGTTGATTCAGTTTTTCTCAGAAAAAAAGCTGCAGCCCATCCTCTTTCTACCCAGCCTCAATCAAAAACCAATACCTCAATGAATGTTCCTCCACCTTCCTTGAACTCAAAACTCCAGTAATTTTCCAAATTAATGGAACCCGACGTCTCTTCTTTAGTTACCAGATCTCGGCTCCCTGGATCCTTTCCCATCGAAAATCATCGGGGCAATTTTCAAATTCCTTGCAACGTTCATCACTAATCTGTTTAATAACTCACTTCGCTCTGGTGTCATTCCCCCACTATTAAAATGCGCTGCAGTTACTCCCCTGCTTAAAAAAACCTGGCCTCGAATGCAACAACCCTGATAATTATCGCCCCATCTCAAATCTACCATTCATCTCTAAGGTCCTTGAACGTGCCATAGCCGCACAACTCCAGAAACATGTTCTTAACAATGACCTCGGTCTCTTCCAATATGGGTTCAGATTCGGCCATAGTACTGAAACTGCTCTGGTAAAAGTAGTTGATGACCTACTTGCCACTGCTGATGAAAACTTGCCAAGAAATCTTGTCCTCCTGGACTTGAGTGCTGCCATTGATATCGTTGACCACCCAATCTTACTTGAAGGACTGGAGGGTATAGGGGGCACTGGCAGTGTCCTGCATTGGCTGAGCTCCTACCTGTCTGACCAGAAGCAATTTGTCAGCCTCGGAGGACAAAACTCAGAGATCCATCTTGTTTAGTCTGGAGTTCCTCAGGGTTCAGTTTTCGGCCCACTCCTCTTCATCAATTGCATACAACCTATTGGCCATATCCTGCGCAGCCTCAATCTCAGCTATCATTGCTATGCCGATGACATTCAAATCTATTTCCACACAAAATCATCCATCAAGCGTCTGATTTCTGCATGTCAACCTCAGTGTCAACTGTAAAAGCCTAACTCAATTCAATTTTTCTAAAACTAAATGGCGACAAAACAGAGTAAAAGTGTTAGTGTCCGTACCAGTCATCTCTCCAGCATTCTTGGCTGATACCTGCGACAAGTCCAAGATTTTTTTCTCTAATGGCGACAAAACAGAAGTTTTGCTTGTTGGAACCCCACACTAATTGTCCAAGGCTGAACTTATCCATTGAATTTCTTAAGGCAGTCCAGAGTCTAGGTGTGACTCTTGATTCCTCACTCACCTTCGAGATCACATCAACAAGGTGACGAAGGTAACCTACTTACATCTCAAAAATATAGCCAGACTGCGCAACATCCTGTCACCCGCTGATGCTGAGAAGGCAGGGGTGTCAGGGAGCAGAGCAATGATCAATCGTCTCCAACGTGTGCAAAATGCAACTGCTGGAGTCCTCACTCACACACCCATCCATGATCACATATCCCCATTACTTATGTCTCTCCAATGGTACCTGTTAAATGCAGGATTGAATTCAAGATCCTCCTTCTCATCTACAAGACTCTCACTGGCGCTGCTCCAACATACATCCGTGACCTACTTCAGGCACCCTCCTCAACACGACAACTTCGATCCTCCAATACGGGCTTGCTGCACGTGCCCAGGTTGCACCTCCATTCGATGGGTGACAAATCCTTCTCGTGCGCTGCTCCCAGACTCTGGAATGCCCGTCCATTGGAGATTCAATCAGCTGAGTCCCTGGGCTTCTTCAAATGTCGTCTCCAGACTCACTTGTTCTGTAGAGGTTTCAAGTCCTCCAGATAGGACTGTTGATGCGGCTGTGTTGTCATGCCGGGATGATGGCTGTCCGATCTGCGCATGCTCGGGAGCATTTATTCCTTCCTTGGATGTTGCAGATTTTTTTAAATCGCTTTTTCTAAGTCCTTCTATAATGTATTGCTACTATTTGACTTTCAGTTGAACTGTCCTGATGTTGTTGACATGCCGTTCTCTCCACTGCTCGGCTTTGTAAAAAAACTAAAAAAACCGTTATGGCTTATTTGCATTCTTATCTTCTCGTTGTTGATGTGCCGGTCTCTCCGCAGTTCTATGCGGCACTTTGTGGCCCTCGGGTAATGAGGGCTCTGAAAGTGCAATTATTATTATTATTATACGATAAATGCTACATTAGCCATTTCCCAATATATGAATTATAAACACTGATAATTTAGCATTTAAAAATTTTAGTTGAAAGTCAGATCATATTTTTCACGTTGTTCTGCAACGACGTGTATATATATTATTTTTAACCCCCCAAAAAAATATTCTTGCTGATTTTTTCATTCTAATGTCATTATTGTCGACGTGCCGTTCTTTCCGCAGTACTGTGCATCGCTTTGTGATCCTCGGGTGAAAAGCGCTCTATAAATGCAATTATTATTATCAAAAGTACGGAACAGAATTGATTAAAAACACATTATAGCATATTTGGATTTTTTGACAATGTATGTTTTGTCATTAGTATTGGATTAACAAGCTACGTATGGACTGGTTTCACCATTCAGTGTCTCGTCAGCAGTGTTATACTTGCTTAAAATAATGATGGCAAACTTACAGATGTTTTTTGGTAAAGGCTCTCTCTCTCCCTTAGATGCGAGTCCTCGATTGACACAAAACATAACACATCCCTGGGAGGGATGGAGACCTTCATCCAAAAGTCGATTGATCACAGCTCTTTAATGACGACAGCACATTGAGACTAATGTTACCAGAGCATCTTTGGACACGTGGGTCTTAGCATCAAATAAAGCAACTGGGCGATCATTAGCATCGTTGCGGAGAAAGTAAGGAACAAACAAATGCAACGCTGCTCTTTCAGGATAGCCGTGTCGAGCGCCCCCTCCCCCCTCTCTAATTCGCGACGTTTCGCCCTCGCACGTTAAAGGCATCCTCAGAGACTGTCTCAGATCGCTGAGGTTGCCTCCAACATGGGAGGCGAAACGTCACGAGGGAGGCGGAGCGCTCGACATGGCTGTCCCGAAAGAGCAGCTTTGGAAAGTAATCATCATGCATCGAGCCGTTAATACCTACATCAATACAAAAAAACCATCCCCTTCTAAGTACACACACGTCTTGATCAAGGTCACGAGATCATCATGGCTAATGATAGCGATGTAACCACACTTCCTTCTTCTGGATCCTTTCATTCTTGTTGAAACACTTGTTGTCATTTCGAGACGTTGGCAATGTCCATAGAGTTATCTACATGTTAAAGATTTGCATTGCTCTCTGGTGTTGACCCTCAATGTGGGTTTCTATTACAGAGCGTTACCGTTTCATTATAAGCGCGACGTTCTCGTCGTGCAGGTGTTTTTACATAATCGCATTTTAAAGTATGCCATTGTCGTTTGAATGTACCCACACGAGCTTAATGCATTCTTGGGCAACATAAATGTATGCAATTAACGTACTGCGCCAAAAAAAACTATGACGCGTCCAATTGATGTTAATTGTATGGGGTGGAGCGGAAGGTCACAGTGATTCATGCACTAGTTTATACATTCTACGAGCTGAGTTCAATTCATGGCCGTGGCCCTCATCAGTGGTGAGTGATATTTGAACTAATTGTGAACCCACCGACTCTTCTCCTTATTCTCACCAATCCATACTTATGTCTCGTTGAAAGCTCAAATAACCCCCATAATGACCATCAAAGACATTGACACTTTCATCCAACAGTGGCGTTGGAATAGGGCTGCACATTAGTACTATTATTATCAGGCTCAGAACATGGATTTGGGTGTTTAGCAGCACACTGAGGCTTCAAAAAGCGAATATTTACCTGCTCTGGGGTGATCCTCCAGGGATAGAAGTGAAAATAAGAAGTGGGTCTCATACAAGAAAGGAGGTGACCTTTCAAGAATTTCTTTAAATCTGAGCGACCGGCAGGGTTTAAGGGCACCCATAGCGTTGCAGATTGTTTTTACCCGCTTTTACATTACCTTACATTGGGGGATGTGTGTAATGGTTAATTTACATTGGAGGATGTGTGTAATGATTACATTGGGGGATGTGTGTAACGGTTAAAATGTTTGAGCACAAAATTAAAGCATTTCCGATAAAGCTGGAGTGCTGAAATTTTGCACACAGACATAACTCGAATGACAATGCAATGTAGTGAAAGTTTGAAAACCGGTGACAAGCCGGCTGGACCCGCCATAGAAACGATCATTTCAAGTTACTATTCTTTTTTCAGTCTGATGGGGGCGATATTTTCCTGATGCCAGACACGCACTGAGCTGACTTGACATTTTTACGTGGCTGAGACTAAAAAAAGTAGAAAATAAAATAGAATCAAAATTAAAAATTTAAATAACCCGCTTTTACCGCATTCAAAGTAGAAAATATTTTTTTAACACAAAATCAATCTATCTAGGGATACAGACTAAAAGCGGGTGGCCAAACACTGACCGCATAAGACTACAATAATCTTTTCCTTTAATGAAAACCTTAAAACCAAACTAATATTAAGTGATAACTGATAGTTGTTCCTTTTACAAAACATTAGAAAAACACGTATTCATGAAAATAATTAAAATGTAAATCTCACTGTATTATCATTCAATTGTAAGTTACATATTGTCAGTGTTTGGCCAGCCGCTTTTAGTCTGTATCCCTAGATTGATTTTGTGCTTAAAAAAATATTTTCTACTTTTGAGTGCGGTAAAAGCGGGTCATTTAAAATGTAATTTTTTATCCTATTTTATTGAACTATTGTGGCTATGCCGTTTGCATCGTAAGCAAGATAGCATCATCTCACTCAATATGAAGTGTTGACACAAACACGTACACATTCCTGTTCAATTTGCATATGTAAACTTGGTCTTCGTTTTGTGTGTATCGTAGTCTCATCTCGCTTCGTTTTGTATGTATCGTAGTCTCATCTCATTGTCAGAAACCGCTTAGTCCTGTACAGGGTCGCGGTGAGCCGGAGCCTATCCCAGTGTAGACACAGGACGCAAGGCAGGGATATACCCACGATGAGACGCCAGTTCATCACCGGGCACTGAGAGCAATTTAGTCTGCAAGCCAATTAACCTATGCAGTAGCATGTTTTTTAGACTGTAGGAGGAAACCGGAGTGCCTGGAGAAAACCCACGCGGACACGGGGAGTACATGCAAACTCCACACGGAAAGGCACCCGAGTCGAGATTCGAACCCGAGACTTCTTGCTGTGAGGCAACAGCACTACCCACTGGCCCACCATGCCGCCCGTGTATCGTTGTAAAACATCAAAACCTATGGGGTTATTTGTGAAACCGAATACTGTAGTCGAAACTTGACTTGTGTAGAAACCTGAGAGCACTGCAATAGCTTGACTCACTGAAATATACACTAACGTTATTGTCTTAAAATTGTATTACCATCCCTTAGAGTCATGGAAATAGCTTCTCTTGGTCTTTTGGGTGTCTGGACACCCCCAACATTTGCATATGTGTCTTTGAGACACCCGCAAAATGCCCCTGGTCAAACGTAACATTTTTTAAATTAGATATATCTGTGCAACAGTAACTTATTATAGAATTAACAATCAGCAGTCAGACAGGTTTTTTTTAATCTAAGCTAAAAGGAACCGTTGAGCTATGTGACTCTTTCTTAACCGTTGCCCAACACCGGGGCAAATTTCGTCAGGACAATTAATCTAGATAGATGGCCTTTGGACTCTGGGAGGAAATCAGAGTACCAAGCGAAAACCCACACGGACACAAGGAGAGCATGCACAGTCCACCCAAGATGCGGCACGCGAGCTGGCAATCGAGCCTGGGACCTTCTTACTGTGAGGCAGAAGCACTACCCGCTAGACCACCGTGCATCTGCAACAGTTCACAAATCGCCGAGGGAAGAGATCACAACCTCCACGTGATCCACCTGTCGCGAAACGTTTCTTAAAATGTGAACTATTGTCAGCAACTCTTCAGCACAGCAGGAACATATCCAAGGCCCTTCTCACGACCACATCACCACCTAGATTTTGAAGTTGCTGCTCATTGAGCCATAGGCAAGAGCAATACGAACCACTGGCAAACGATTTCCCCGCAGGACACCCATCTCATTATCTGAAACCGCTTAATCCTATATAGGGTCACGGTGAGCCGGAGCCTATCCCGGAAACACAGGGCGTAAGGCAGGAATACACCCGACGACGGGACGCCAGTCCATCGCCGGGCATTGCGGGACAATTTTAGTCTGCGAGCCAATCAACCTATCCAGGAGCATGCTTTTGGACTGTGGGAGGAAACCGGAGTACCCGGCGAAAACCCACGCGGACACGGGGAGAGCATGCAAACTCCACACAGAAAGGCACCCGAGCCGAGAGATTCGAACCCGGGACCTTCTTGCTGTGAGGCGACAGCGCTAACCACTGGGCCACCGCGCCGCCCCGCAGTACACCCGCAACTTCCAAAGTGTGGCTGTGCTGCTGCACGTGATTGTCGCTTTCCACGACTGAACGAGTTAGGGGGCTTTGTGATTTGGCGTGTGTAGTCGATATGCCCCCGTCGCTATTATTATAGCCATTATTTAATTTTCAATTGAACTGCTTTGATATTATTGTTACCATGCTGTTCTCCCACATCTCAGATTTGTACCCATAAAACACAATTTTTTTTTATTGTTGTTGATTTGCATTCATATGTCGATGTTGTTGCTGACATGCCGTTCTGTCTACATCTGTGCAACGCCTTGTGACCCTCGGGTGAAAAGCGCTCTAGAAGTGCAATTATTATTATTAGTGAAATATAAACATGACTTGCTCTTTAATATCCTTCATTGTCGAAAGGCTCAATCCACGTGTGCGGTCGTTTAGGTGATAAGTGAGAAAAACGATAACAGAGAGGAAGTCACTAACACTGTGATTTTTATTAGTGTTGTTTTAAAAGCAGGGTTTCTTTATTTTTATTTCTAGGCCACCTGAAAAGCTGGCCTAAAGGAAAAAACAATGGAAAAAATAATACACTTAATGCTTGAATGGAAATTGATCACGATTTCCTCCTTAATACACATGAAAACACTCAAGCAGGCACAACATCTTGTACAGTCTTCTCAATCACACATCCTCTTGGTGTTGACATCCTACCAGGACAAACACAAGGGGGCTTGGAAAGCATGCACTCCCATAGAGAGCAGCTGTTATTTTGCAGGCATAGCGTATAAGATTGTCAGATTGGCCATCTTCAGATTCCACAGTGACAAGAACATCATTATGACAGTGTTAATAACATATCACAACATAGTAATCATTTACAAAGACTGTTTCTCTTACTCGTTGGCAACTGTGTTTACTAACAAAAAAAACAAAGAAACTATTCAATAATCTCAGCAAACGGCCGTATGCCAAGAACCAACCTCACTGCAATGATTTTGAAACAATCTGGCAAGAACACAGGGTCATAATGATCACTAATTACACACAACAACAAAAAAGCTTTTAGGCTGAGACAACTTATGATACAAGAAATATGTGGATGCGAGTATATTGATTTTATACATTTCCAACAATAAAAAACAGTAGTCCTTTGAAAGAACATTAGGACATCAAGTAGTGTGATAAATGTCAGGAGTAAAGCCCTTTCCGGGAACAGTTCAGCAAACAAATGGGCAAGGGCGAGCCAGCTTCCCAGAATGAATACAGGCAGCACGGTTAGAAAACACTCCGGTGCGACGTGAGGGTCATGTAAATGAGCTGGAAATGACCCAACAGGCAATGGAGAGGTCGGGGGGAGTGACCCAGAGCACGTTGAGTCTGACAGCTCTGCCTTTGCCCTATCAAAGTGGCCAAATGCAACCCCCTGACCCAAACCCTTTTCCCAAAGTGCGCCACGCACACACTCCTTGTGCCTGTTGTTTACTTTTATCCTGAATTTCAAGCACGGACAGCGAGCCAGTCTGAGCACATTGTCACACGTAGTGATCAGTTTCAACAGTTGACGACTTTAATTTATTTCCATCGTAACGATGTTGATTAATTGGTATAGTTAGGGCCTTCCCACCGTCACAACGCTCGCACTCGGTGTTTTAAACCCCATCTAAACAGGCAGCACACTTGGTGATATTAAACCCACTTTCTAAAATTTTAATTTTGAAAATATCACATCACCAACGTGACTATTTATAAAAGTAACTAGATGGACTCGGTTGTGTACCAAAATAAATTTGTTTCAATATTTAAAATGTTGTGGCCGTAAAAAAACGGCTTCTCCTTGAGACAATGTTGAATGACAGGATGTATTTTCAATCTCTACAAACTATGCCCTGTGGAGTCAATGAAGAATTACTTTTTTAGGGCGTTATTAGCTATGGATTTTTTTTTTGTTTTAACTGACGTAGAGTGCCAATGTTCTGGACGACAAATGAGATGGCAAAACGAAGAATAATACACCAGAGGCTGAATGAAATACTGGAGGTTAAAGACTTCCTCCACTTGTAAAAAAAATCGTACGAACAATACAACCTTGAAAAGGAAAACAAAAAACATGATTTGATGCTTATCGAATGTACGTGCCTTTTAAAACAAGCACTTGAACACACATATAAAACAAACTCTCGGCTTCAACGTGCGGTGTTTTCAAACACATTTTGATTCCTCTCAAAACAACATGAAGTTTATTGTTCCCGCTGTGTTGAACCTTCCAAAAAAATACATAAACTTCCTCTGTGCCCTTGACATTGGCTGCTTGTTTCATAATAACCCCCAAAAAAAACGTTACTGCCGCTGATTATCCATTCTCATGTCGATGTTGTTGACATGCCGTTCTCTCCGCAGCTCTCTGCAGCGCTTCGTGACCCTCGGATGAAAAGCGCTCGAAAATGCAATAATTATTATAATCCAGCTTGGACAGCAATGAACTCATTGGCTCGTCGTTGTAGCTGCCTACACCGACGTATGAGAGTCTCGCATCTCCCCGCAAGGTCGCATTTCGTTTTTCTTAACCTGGTCCCCACCGATCAATTCGAGTCGGAAGTGAAAAGGGAGGGAGGAGGAGAAGGAGGAAGGGGGTAGAGAGGCAAGTGCAATTTCCGCCATAGGCTGGGCCACGGAGCGACGTCAGGAAATTAAGTTTGACGTCAGTGTGCGGCTACGGCTGGGTACTGGACGCTCTTTTACGCAACTCCAAGGGTCTGGAGGGCGAATGGCAGATTGGATGAAATCGCATCGTAAACCCGGCTGACCCAACTAGAAAACACATGAGGATGGCAAATGCTGAATAAATATCACGCCGATGATGTACAGTGCACTAGTGTTAGAGGATCAGTGTGACTGCCTGACTATAATAATCTGATCTTACTGACATTGCGCACGTACGCCCCAGCTCTTTCCTAAATGAGTGCTGTTACATGATTTTAAACGTGTTCTTCTTGACACTGGGAGGACAATTTACGTGTATATTTTTTTGCAGGATAAATTACTTGTGAGTACCAATGTACTTTGCGTTTTCGTTACCGACTCAATTTACGATGATCTCTAAGCCACCGAGCCTTCATGACCTTGCCCAGGACTTTGCAAACAATAGAAAAGGATGCTTAATAAAGCTCTAATATAAATGTATATTAAATCCCTATAATATATTAAACGCGTTGTGCCTGTCATTACATATAATGTAACATAATTTTCACTATGTAAGTATCCTTAGCTAGAGACAATACTTTAATCAAATTCTGAAAGCATCATTCATTATCATTTCCTGGTTAATCCTGTACAGGGTCGCGGGGGGGGGGCTATACCGGCGGACAGAGGGCGCAAGGTGGGGGAATACCCAGGATGTGACGCCAGTACATCGCAGGACACATTTTTTGGGGCAATTTAAGAACTCTATCTTCACATAACTACAGCCGCAGGTTTCACAATGTGATCTGGCACTCTCCTGGTTAAATTAACGATGTAGATTTATGTACATGTTATCATAACCATACTGTATGTTTCATGTCTAAGACGTGTTACACATTTGTGAGCCACCATAACATTATAGTATAACCTGTGACAGGATGAAGGTCATTGTAAAAGTCGTACAGCATATATTAATATATCTCTGTAAAACACGAGCACATTAATATTGCGGTGAAATGGTTATTCAATTCCATTACTTTAATATATGACAGTATATCATTAATGGGGTGAGTTGTGGTGCAATGATTTGCTATGAACCCAGCAGCAATTACCCGTCACAGCTCGCATCGCTGAGTGATGTCTGAACTGGTCCTGATCACCCATTTCAACAATTTGCACCGACCAATGTTATGAAGTGTGGTCAGATAACCCCCACAGCAAACAAGGCGTGAGGGATGCTTTCATTCAGCTGCAGATTGACAAAGGATTGAAAGGGATTGTTTTTAAATGGTATTAAACAAAAATGGCACTGTATTCAGGACCATAACACTGTTTTTAAGCCACCTGCATGCTCTGATTCCGTTTCTTAGTAAACATGTTTGTCCTCGGCAAGTGTAAATATTTCTTCACGTATTGACGTTAACACTACAACACAAGTAAACACGTCGGAACACCGTTAACACTACAACACAATTAAACACGTCGGAACACGTCCGCACGCTTACTTTACAGGAGACGAAATCTGACACCAATGTCAACCGCCCCGCGCAAACAGTTGCTATCACGCACTGTCACCACTGCAACGCACGAAAACAGGAACCAGATGTGGAGCACAAACAGGTCGCGTTTCCCCCAGCTCGTGCCCATCTCGAGCAAAGCGGACCCCACGTGCCGTCATTGCCCTCTTGTTTTGAATGCCGGTGGTGCGTTCTTGGGCGCGCGTTGTGTTTTCGCCACTGGGAACGGCTTTTACCGTCAAGAAACGACAGCAGATGTTGACCACGACTGAAAAACGCACACCACCCAGCCGTCATTTCTGGGAATTGGTTGTTGGCATTCAGCTGGCCTGGACGCGGCGGGCCACCCCTCCTCCTCCTCCTCCAACCGCCACCCGTGGGCGCTCACCTCGGTTTCCTCTCGGTTCCACCCCCCCACCCCACACACACACACCGCGACCCACTAACCCGCGTCACTGAGGCGCGCTTCGCCGCTGACGTTGAACAAAAAGGTGCTAATTTAAAAGTGGTGACGTATATACCGCTTGCTGCAGCAGCCTAGTTTAAAAAAAAACAGAGCCATGAAACGATTTCCTGTAAAAGTGGCCACAGCCGCTGGCCGCCAGACGAGGGGGTTGGGATGTGAACATTTATTTTTGTCAGCCGTCTCTCCTCCCGCACATAACGACGCCCACAAGCAGGCCTAAGACGCAACGGCGGTAGAAAGTGAGCATATCTTTAAAGGCAATGTGCCTCATTTGTCGATCATGATGACCAGCCACACATTTTGGTTGATACAAAATCACACTTTCCTCTACTGCCCCAGACAGAGCAGCGAGGCAATATACAGGCTCGCAGTTTCCTGCAAAGATGCCGAAAAACATTTCAGCATTTCAGACCGTGAATCTAACTCTTGGAACAAAAAAATGATGCGTTGTATTACAACCAAAATATAAACGTATACATATATATCGCTGATTAACTACCGTGTATTAAAATGCAAAATATTAAGTGTAGTTGATTTGTTAAATGTCCAGAACACGTTAATATGCCATGTTGCAGCAATGATGATTTATTTAAATTGCTCTCGCTTACAGACTCCACAAACATTTGTCATCCTTGGTTAAATGGATCTAGCAAGTGATGAAGATATTTTATGCCTTCTCATAGCTTCCAAAGTCTAGACATAACGATACCACCTTAATGTACATTTAAAGTCGTATAATGAACATAACTACACACATAAAAGCTATGTGATATTTAAATAGTGCTTGACCACGTTTCTGCAAAATACACGCTCAGCTGACAGCTGTGCAGGCACCGGTGTGAAGCACTCTGCGCATCCATAACTGGGAGCAACAAGCCCTCCACACTCAGTTCAAAATGAGCTTCCTTAGACACTAAAGAGGATTAACCAAGCATTAATATAATCCAGTATTGGCCCGGCTTCCCAAGCTCTGAAAATATACCATACAGGTCGTGACGCACATTCAGTTCGATTGACGCCAACGAGCAAGTTCACACTCAGCTAATTGCCACCTATTTCAAGATAGACATTATTTTCTTGTCAATACAACTGTAGACCCTAATAAGATTTTCATAATTTTTGTTGCTGTTGTGTAAGCGCAAATATGTTATGATACATCTGATAGCCGAAGAGGCAGAGGTGGAGTCCTGCAATTGCTTGTTCATGTCACTTCTGGTAGAAAGGCTTCCACTAGACAAAGCTCCAAAGAAATTTTTTTTGCCTACTGTATACAAAATTCTATAAAGCAGTATTAATCCATGACGTATGTTGACAAGTATTACCATGTACTGCACGCTTTTTGAAAGTAATTAAACATCATAATTCCATTTCATTCCGTTTCGTTTGGTAATTGTTTGCTGACAAGCAGATGACCAACAAAGGGCACAAAAGGTACAAGGTCATGTTTATTCATTATTAATACTTGCTTAATCCTGGGCCGCGGGGTGGGGGGGGGCACATTATCGTGTTGACATTCTAAAAATAAAAGCCAAGCTGCTTCTGAGAGCCCCTTATGCGTCCATAGTTCTTTGGTTCTGGTGGTTAGTCCGTTGTTAATTTTTTCATTCATTCATTTCAAATACAAGCTTACTCCTGTACAGGGTTGTGGGGGTTGCCAGTGACTATCCTGGTCTAATCACTCTATCGTACGTTGCACCGCAGCAGGGCTTTTCGGGAACAAAGTTTGTTCTTGTGGGGCTTATGGTTGTTCTTGAGATTGATTACACTAAGAATACTAAAATAAAGCTCAACGAATTTCACGCAGCTTATTTGTTTAAATGGCAAGACTGTTTCACTGCGAGTAATATATTGCATACATTTACCCAGAGAGGTTTGACCAAGCCTCTGTACTATTTTTTTCAGGAAGATCCTACTAAAGTTTATTTCAGGGAGAAACGGAAATTGATACATTTTTTTTTCACAATCGTGTAATTGTAAGTAATTTTTCTAAGTTGAACAAATTTGTTCAGTTCGGACCATGATGCTCGCACGCAAATGCCCAATTTCTTCGAATGACGTTAACACATCTTTAACGTCTACTTTGAAGCAGAAGAAGAAACATATTTTATGACTAAGCGTGAGATAGTTGGTAGCAACACAAGACAATGAGGGATATTGACAGCGTAGGGAGGCCTTCATACAGAAAGAGATAAACAATAGCTCATGATGATGATCATTCTCGTCAAAATGAAAAAAAACACACATTGGTTATTAATGCACATGTAATTATTTTGGGACAAGGCTGATGAGACAAAGGCATTTGTCAGTTCAAAGTTAAAACCGTCATTATCACTATATAGTATTGTACTGCTGTATGAATGCTTCTACAAAGCTGTTGACTTATCTTACGTTCCTGTGACATTCCTGTCCTGTAACAAAGGCACAGTAAGAGTAAAAAAAATAATTTGGTGACGCTGCCTTGGCAGTGGACCACAAGATGCACAGCGAACAAACGTTCAACACAGACAACATAAACACGTAATATGATCGATCACGTTTCGGGCAATGGCTATCAAAAAGGACCATTGGTCGCAACGATTATATACGTTATTTTCTTTTAAGGCGGTGTTGTTGACAAGTGTGTCGAGTAATAGTAAACTACCTCTTTGGGATGACTGCAAGCGAATATTAATTGACAATGTTTCCGATCAGCAGTTGTGCAATGCCAAGGAGTTGTGTTGTTGCTATTTCAGCAAGATGTGAATGCAATACAATGCGTTGTAGAAAAAAAAGAGATCATTACTTTTCCAGGGTAAAGCACCAAATCACAACCTCATCTCATCTCATTGTAAGAAACCACTTAGTCCTGTACAGGGTCGCGGTGAGCCGAAGCCTATCCCGGCAGACACAGGGCGCAAGGCAGGGATATACCCACGATAAGACGCCAGCCCATCAGCGGGCACTGCAGGCAATTTAGCCTGTAAGCCAATTAACCTGTGCAGCAGCATGTTTTTTGGACTGTGGTTGGAAAGCGGAGTACCCGACGAAAACCCACGCGGACACGGGGGAGAACATGCAACTCCTCACAGAAAGACACCCGAGTCGAGATTCGAACCCAGGACCTTCTTGATGTGAGGTGACAGCGCTACCCACTGGGCCACCGTGCTGCCCCCAAATCACAACCGTGCACTGCAAATGTAATTACATCACAAACCTCAGAATATGCTGCGTGTCGGCTGTCCATTAAGGGTGCGACGACCCCTCTGACGCACATGGCTGTCGGGCACACTGGGTGAGGCTCGAACCCACATTATCAAGAGCCGGCGCTTGTCTCTTAGTTCCCATTCCGAGCATGTTTTCACGTCTTGGATCATGTAAAACATATCGTAACACATATATGGTAACATGCAAACAAGATGCCCCCATGTAGCCTATTATTAACGTATTGTGCTGTGCAATCTTGAGTGCTGTTTACTTGACAATTATGGTTGGGGCTTTATCTTTGTGCAAGATTGTGTTGTGAGTTTGTTTAATAATGCATGCTTGCGTGTTATTGTTTATTTTAATTATTGCGGTGAGCGTTTCATGGCCCGACCACCTTTGTCTGCTCAGTGCTGATGTTAATTTATAATTATTTATTATATTTACATAGCGTCTTTCACTCAGACGTCCCAGAGCGCTGCAGGAGACAGAAAGGTGGATGGAGACAACCACGTGGTGAGTTGGCACAAAAACGTAAGAAACTCCGTCCTGCATATTAGCGGCACATTTAATTAATGAGTTGTTGTTTTTTTCCAGTTGTAGGAGGAAACCCATGTACAACAGGAGGAGAACACACACATTCCATACAGAAAGGAGCCCAAGGTGAGTATCGAACTGCCTCGGGCAGGACATTCTTTCCGCGAGGTCCAGATGTTAGCACTGCAAATAAGATCCACCGTATAGCCTTAACAGACTGTAGGTGTCAAGTTCCGTTAGCAAACACCTTTGAAGGTCGACACGGTACATGAGAAGGTGGGTGACCAACACCACGCCCGGCCGCCTTTGTCTCCTTAGTAGCAATATTTTGACACCGCACTAGGTACTCATTTGAGGGCGAAATGACCTAGGGGAGGTGCAGCACTGGTTCAGAACGTTACTGGTGTTGGCCGTGAGTGGGATTCGAACTCGAGTGGCCAGGTTTGTAGCCTCGCGCACCACCCTCTTCACATACAAAGACCCAATTAAGGGTAGATCCACCTTCAGGAGGTTCAGGATCCGTTCGGATATAACGTGCCACTGGCTGGGAAACAATGCTCGGTTTGTACTGAAGAGATCTAACTATTATGCCACCACTCTCCACAAGGCAATAACAAGAACAAATATATACTTGTCAATAACACTAGTTATATTGACCCTTCGATCATGACATGTGTCTAAGGCTGGAGGGACCGGTATTTAACCGGTATTTAAAGTTATATGGGGCGGCGCGGTGGCGCAGTGGTTAGCGCTGACGCCTCACAGCAAGAAG
>JAZEWT010000004.1:12362589-12376286 GCA_036362905.1 Mordacia mordax
ATTTTTATAAACCCCCCCCCCCCCACTTGCTTAAAATAATTCGTGCTACAGCCTTGGCTAGAAGGTCTCCTGGCCAGCTCTTGCAAACCGAACCAAATAATCAAATCCTCTGGAGACAGTCCTGTGAAGCCCATTATGCGCTGCTGCTTCCCAGTGCAGTCCCTCGTCTGCGAAAAAAAATAAACGTACGTGAGATCAAAACCCCCATTTTTCAGCCTCCACAAGCCAAGGAACAGCGCCGGTTCGAACAAGAATTTGACAAGGGGTGTTAAAATACATCCAAATATATTACAGAATTTAAGAATATGAGCGCTCAACTCAGTCTGCTGGATCAAGGCTCCCCGCACTGTGTCGATCGAGTGGGTTGTTTGACCATACTTCACTCCGCTTTCATTGCGGGTGGTTTGGCGATGGTGACCGCTACAGCCACTGCTCTGCCCGAGGAAAATGTCACGGGCACGTACAGTGCACAGTGCGAGTACAGCGCAAGTGAGAGCCCCAGGACATTTTCCCTTTGTGCCACCAAGGGTTGGACGCTGCGTCAGAGAAGAGATTAATGAGGATTTGTTATTGAATCACGGATATAAGGGGGTCAATCAGATATATTTACAATGTATGCCCACACAAGCCTTAGTGCATTAAACTACGAGCCCTGGAGGACGAGAGGAGGGGAAGGCATCTGGACTCGGGGGCGATCGCGCTGCCAGCCGTGGTGTGAAATTCTCGCCGTGATTCCCGGAATCGGCTCTGAATGAAAGGGAGAGTCTGAGCCGAGAAAACTTCACCCGGGAGGCCAATGGGCCTTTCCAGTAAGTCTGGCAGATGGCTCTGCCACACGGGCGAAACAGAGGCCGTGTCGGGCATTGATGGCGGCTGTGATCACCCACATCGACAAAGGAGCGAGGAGGCGCTCTCTCTCGCTCCCGTGCCTCCTGCCCGGGCGGCGATCAGAGAGCTGTGCGGAGCAATGACGCGCTTGACAGCATGACAGACGTTGTGTGCCGTGGGCACGCGAACTGCATACCGTGCGGATTTTCTTTCATCTTCATATTGTTGATATTATTTACGTCTCCCATCTCATCTCATTGTCTGAAACCGCTTAGTCCTATACAGGGTCACGGTGAAGCCGGAGCCTATCCCGGCAGACACAGGGCGCAAGGCAAGGATATACCGACGATGGGACGCCAGTCCATCGCCGGGCACTGCGGGGCAATTTAGCCTGCGAGCTAATCAACCTATGTAGCAGCATGCTTTTTGGACTGTGGGAGGAAACCGGAGTACCCGGCGAAAACCCACGCGGACACGGGGAGAGCATGCAAACTCCACACAGAAAGGCACCCGAGCCGAGAGATTCGAACCCGGGACCTTCTTGCTGTGAGGCGACACCGCTAACCACTGGGCCACCGCGCCGCCCTATTGTTTACGTGTTATTATTATTTACTTGTTGATAGAGGAGGCTTAGGGCTTCCATCCAGCAGTGACCTAAGGCGGTGATGATGATTGCAGAATTTTTATCATTGGGTGATGCGGGAGTGAAGTGGTGAGCGCTGCAATACACGATGCGCCTGACCGACGATCTGAGTTCGATTTCCGGCGATGGCTAATATCAAGGGAGATATCTAAACTAGTCCTGAGCCCAAATGCCCTTTCACCAAATGCTGCTGACTGTGGTGAAATATGGTCAAAATATAAGCCTTCACAGCTAAGTTGGCGTATGAAGGTCTTCATTCAGCACACAGCATACCGGAAGCTAACACAACAGTTACAATACATGGTATTCCTGAACGTTCCTTTAATAAACACCTCGAGCTTCAATGCCATCTCCGAGTCTCGACAACAGTATATAATAATATTAATAATATTTGCACTTCGAGAGCGCTTTTCACCCGATGGTCACAAAGCGCTGCACAGAGCTGTGGCGAGAAGGGCATGTTGACGACACATCAGAATAGATCAATGAAAATTAAAATAACAGCTTTTAATGTATAATAACAGATGAAATAATTTATTTTAAAAAGAAGGAATAAGTGTTCCTCAGCAGGTGCAGATCAACAGCGAGCCACCATCCAAGCACACAGCAGTGAGCAGCATCAACAGTCCCAGCCAGAGGGCATCAATGCCTTATGCAACAAGTGAGTCTTGAGACGGAATTTGAAGATGCCCAGGCACTTAGCTGATAGAATTTCCAATTAAAGGGAATTAGAAAGTGTGAGAAGAGTGCGCGAGAAGGCTCTGTCACCCATGGATCAGAGGTGCAATCTGGGCACATGCAGCAAGTCCGTATTGGAAGATCAAAGTTGTCGTGTTGAGAAGGATGCCTGAAGTAGGTCACGGATGTATGTCGGAGCAGCACCAATGAGAGCCTTGTAGGTGAGAAGGAGGCTCTTGAATTCAATCCAATATTTAACTGGTAACCAGAGACATCAGTACTGGGGATATGTGATCGTGGATTGGGTGTGCAGATGAGGACTCTAGCAGCTACATTCTGCACACGTTGGAGACGATTGGTCAGGTATGTAGGGGTGCCAGGGAGCAGTGCATTGCAGTAATCGATTTGTGAGGAGATAAAGATGTGTTTGAGCTTCTCAGCATCGGAGGGTGATGGAATGTTGCACAGTCTGGCTATATTTTTGAGATGGAAATAGGCTACCTTCATCACCTTGTTGATGTGTGTCTGGAAGGTGAGTGAGGAATCAATAGTCACTCACTCCTAGACTCCAGACTGCCTAGCAACTTCGATGGTCTGGTTTGTCAAGCATCAATTGGATGGGTTCCACCTTGAACAAATGGTGCAGGGTTCTGACAAAAAAAAATCTGTCTGTCACCATTTAGTTTTAGGAAATTTAAATTGAGCTAGGACTTCACAGTTGACAGTGAGGACGACATGCAAAGACCAGGCGCATTGATGGATGGCGTTGTATGGATATAGATTTGGACGTCATTCACATAGCAATTGTAGCTGAGATTGAGGTTATACACAGGATATAGCCGAGCTGAAGAGGAATGGGCTGAGGACTACATCCTAAAGAACTCCAGAGAGAATAGGATGGATCTCTGAATTACGTCCTCCGATGCTGTCGAACTGCTTCTGGTCTGAGAGGTAGGAGCTCAACCAGTGCAGGGCACAGCCAGAGACTCCTATGCCCTCCAGTCGCTCAAATAAGGTAGGGTGGTCAATGGTATCAAAGGCTGCTCTCAGATCCAAGAGGACAAGGCAAGCCTTCATCAGCAACGACAAGTCGGTCATTAACTACTTTGACCAGAGCAGTTTCAGTACTATGGCCGGATCTGATACCAGATTGGAAGGGATCGAGGAGATTATTGTTGAGGACGTGTTTCAAAAGTTGCATGACTACTGCACGCTCAAGGACCTTGGAGAGGAAAAGATGGGACGATAATTATCAGGGATGTTGCAATCGAGGCCAGGTTTTTGAGCAGAGGGGTAATTGGGGCAAATTTAAAACGCGGGGGAACAATGCCGGAGCGAAGTTAGTTATTGAAGAGATTACTGACGAAGGTGGCAATGGATTTGAAAAGTGCCTGCATGAGCTTGGACGGGAAGATGTCCAGGGAGCAAACTTTGTAGGCCGATATCTGTTAACTAATGAAGAGACATTAGATTCTGTTAACTAGGAAAATTCCAGGAATATGGAGATCAGAGTAGGAGAAGAAACAATAGTTGAGGTTTTGGTTGGCGGTTGAGACTGGGTCGAGGTGCGGTGGGTTTTGGTTTTGTCTGAGAAAAACTGAATAAACAGATGTTCCTGATCTTTATTAATGAAGAGTGGTGGGGGGTGAGTGACTAATTGGATGAAGAAGCTGATTGATAGTCTTCGGCCTGCACACATTTTCTTATCCCCAGCATTCATCTTACTCTGCCTCTGTAATTCCAAAAATTCTCCGCTCCTTACGTCTTGGTTTGGATGCGAGGGAGGGTTGTGTGTTTTTAATATTGCAACATCATGGTTGTTCCATCAGAGATAAACAAAACGCCTTAGAAGCTGGCAGAGACGTTCTCCAGCCGTCTTCCAACTCTGCACAAATTATTTACAAGAAACACCAAGTTACCCTGCAGTCACCATTACCCACATTGCAATGCTAACATTGCTGTTTGTTCTTGTTTTATGTTCTTCCGATTGGAGTTTGTACCTAGTCGTACGTGTTTGCATTGCAGCCACAAGATAAGCGATGCCGCGTGACAGGTGAATATTCCATTACAAAGGTGCATTGGTCCGATGGAAACTGACAAGAAGGTACAGGTAGACAAGCCTTAGTGGGAACTCAGTTAAGACCATTGGTGGACAAAACATATACTACAGCAGAGTAATGCAGTTCACCTGTGAAAAATAAATGCAAAACTATAATTTATTTTAAAACCAATATTCATACTGGGTTCCATTATTTCAGCAATGTCAAAGAAAACGTTGTAATTTGAACATTCTATATGTAAAATGTGTTTATATGGAGTGCAACAGTGGTAAAGTTATTAGTTTACTTGCGCTATGAACCAGAGTATGATAGTCGGTCCTCCATCATTAACCCCGCATTGACAAGCATTGTGAAGTATGGTCAAACAACTCCGAGGAGCAATACAATGCGGAGAGCTCTTGATTCAACGGTGGATGAAGAAAGGGCTTTGAAAATTCGTATTGTAATCTGATTTGTTATCACATTGTGAGATAATCAAATTGCCCAGATCGCACCTCCATTTGATGGGTGACTGAGCCTTCTCGCACGCTGCTCCAGACTTTGGAATGCTCTTCCATTGGAGATTCGATCAGCTGAGTCCCTGGGCATCTTCAAATCTCGTCTCAAGACTGAATTGTTTCATAAGGCTTTCAAGTCCTATGGGTAGGGCTGCTAATGTGGCTCACTGTTGTCGTGCCGGGATGATGGCTCGCTGCCGACCGTTGCCTACTTGGGGACATTTATTCCTTCTTTGTTTGTTGAAGAATATTTTTTTATTGCTGATATTAAGTCCTATAATTTATTACCACTATTTGACTTTCAGTTGAACTGTCCTGATATTGTTGTTGTTTCACCCGATGGTCACAAAGCGCTGCACAGAGCTGAGGAGAACACGGCATGTCAACGACATTAGAACGGAAAATCAGCAACAATAATGTTTTTCAAACCAATATTAATGTCACGAATAATATTATTATTTTTATATTACAATATTTTAAAAAATGTTGACATTCCGTTCTCTCCACAGCTCAGATTTGTAACAAAAAAACCCAAAAACGTTATTATTGCTAATTTGCTGCTCTTATGTCGTTGTTGTTGCTAAGATTCCATTCTCTCCGCAGCTCTGTGCAGCACTTTGTGGCTCTCGGTTGAAAAGCGCTCTGGAAGTACAATCATTATTATAAGGTACAAAAGTTTAACAATAAATAATGGGAAGATACAGCTCTCCAATAGTGAATTCCTGAAAACACATCAGGGATAAATGTATAGCTCAACGGCAAAAACAACAACAACAACACAGTCATAAGGTGACAATTTCAGTCAAATCATGATTCTGAATCAAAACCTTCAGCTGTACCTTAAAACCGATTTCTTTTCATGACGGCTGTTGTACAGTTTATACATTGTGTTCCGTAATGAGTTCAACGCGTCTTCAGTGCATAATTGTTTGACTATAGTAACATGAATTAACGGATGCAAATGATGAAGTCTGCAAACATAATATTCCAATTACTGCCCTCCATTCACGCAAGTTTTTAAGACGATAATAATGTGGGAATCAATTGCAATCGTCTAACATTAACTTATAGAGTACTTGAAACGTACCGCCCTTTTGCCAATCCACCGCTCGATGGAGACTCCCGCTACCCCACGCAGTATTGGTCATTGAGATTGTTTGAACAAACGTCCACTGCGGGCTGGTCAAAAGGGAAGGCCACGGATCCGTTCAAACGTCATATGTCATTGATATTAGCTCTGACCAAGAATCAAACTGGGATGATTGGGTTCAAAGTGTGGTGTGTGAACCTTGGCTTTCACCATACACACAACTCCAGCATTACATTTGTACACAGTCCTGCATTATTATTAATTATTAGTTAGCAGATGCCCTTATCCAAAGCGCCTGTATGAGTGCCATCCTTTTATGATAAACTATATTTGGCGCTGTTACTATTGACAGACGCGCAAATTTCAGTTGTTGTTCATCATCATTATCAATACGTGCTTAATCCTGTACAGAATAGTCAGTAGGCCAAGTTACCTCGGCAGCAGCGTGTCTTTGGAAGATGGGAGGAAAACAGAGTACCCGGCGAAAACCCACGCCGACACAGGGAATTGTTTGTTGTTCACCTTAATTAGTGAAATAATTAATTGCCGTCCATGTGTTAAAACTAATTATAGTTATATTTGCCCAGCGACTGGAAGCTCGTGGGCCACATGTATTATTGAATAGGTGTATCTTACAGTCTTGCCTATTGAACACCGTAGGCTGCATTCAGTTTGTACATGAATTCATTTCCCCGAAACACATTCAGTCACTGCCAGCTTCCGTTACAAGATACTAAAGGCTTCATGCGGTCCTTTGAAACTTGACATTCCCTATAAAATGCGTAAATAATAAATTAAAGCCACCAGGTTAGAGCCCGCAAAGAGATACTGTGCAATGACTTGTTGTAAAGTACTATCAGTATTGTGCATGCAAGACAGAAAATACGACATTTTTCGCGTATCCGGGTCGTCCACTGTGGGAATCGTGGATTCACACTAATGCATGTCTTTTTAGTTCAGGGTTTACTTAGTGGGTGGTGTGGAGGTGTAGTGAGTAGTGTTGCTGCCTGACAGCAAGAAGGATCCGGGTGCGGTTCTCGGCTGAGTGCCTTTGTGTGGGGAGTCTACGTGTCGCGTGTATTTTCATCGGGTACTCTGTTTTCCTCCCACCGTGCAAAGAAACGCTACAGCCTAGGTGAATTGGCCTGCTGAGTAAATTGCCCCAAAAAGTTCCCTGCAATATACTGGTGTCATATCCTGGGCATATCCCCGCCTTGCACCCTGTGTCTGCTGAGATAGGCTCTGTAACCCCGCGACCCTGCACAGGATTAGTTGATACTCAACTGAACGAATACAAACTCCCCAGCCACTCTTGGTATATAATAAAAATTATAATTGCATATTTCAAGAGCACTTTTCACCCGAAGGTCACAAAACGCTGCACAGAGCTGTCGAGAGAACGGAATGTTAACAACAAAATGGGGAACTCCTGCCCTTAGCGTGCGGGTCAGAACTCACTGGTATCAAAATGAGTAAATATACTGCCGCCACGCACTATTGTTGCCAAGTGCGGCAATCAGATCTTCTTGGAATGAAAGCGTGATTGTTGGACTATTAAGAGATAGTGTACCAACAGTGTCAAGATCGAACTCTACGGATGAGGATTGTGCAGAACGCTACGGGGCAGTTGGAAGCAGTCGCCCTCCAACACAGCTGATAGCAGAGGAGCGACGCTCACAACAATGAGCGGAGCGCCGGGCGGATAAAATACAGCGAGTTGGCAGAGTAGGGAGCATAAGTGTTAACGTCTGCCAGTCATCTCATTGAGGCAGCCCATAGCTCCTGAGTCTATCCCGTGACCGCCTGTCGTTCAGTCTTCAACACTTCACAGGGCCTAATTCTATCAATAAATGTGCGGATACAATAATTCCTTTCAGTTAGTGCGTCACCTCGGCGTATGTGTGTGTATGTATATATACATATCTAAAAATAGCGTTATAATTAAATTTACAACGAACGTCATACATTTCATACGATGGAAATTATCTGCATGACCAGAGCTTATACAGAGATAGACTGTGTATACACTCCCGCATTCTAATTTAACACGCAGTAATAAAAAAAAACAGCACAAATTTATACATTATTTTAAAAATCTATAATAGAAAGTTACAACGGTAATTAAAAAGGCTAAAATGTAATAAGCGCTCGTAACACATCAGTGGCTGTGCATCCACTTTTGATCCTGCCTTATCTGGCACAAGGGTAAAAATAGCCCCACGCTGCGTCACAATGACGCGCGGAAGCACGCAGTGAGCGGAGGCGCCGCGTCATTCGGTGCGCTGCGGGGCTGGGAACATCTCCAAGCAACATGCGCGGCTAGAATAATGATGACGATGGTGCTGCTGGTGGTGGCGGTGATGTTGTGTACGTGGCGGTTAGCGCGCTGCACCACGAACCTGACGATCCAAAGTTTGATTTTGATTCCCGACGGGGCCACCAGCACCGGTGACGATTGTCTGAACCAGTCCTGGGCCTCCCCTTAGGTCCACTCAGTCTCAAATGAGTACCTGGTTGGATATGTAAACATGGTCACTAGGGACACAAAGGCGGCCAGGCGTGGCGCTGGCCACCCACCGCCATGTGTGCCGTAATGGCCCGCATGCATAGACGCTTGCTATCACTTTACCCTACAGTATATTGAGCTTTTATGCGGGATGCTGTCTCTGATGGCGATGATGATTTCTTATGGCCGATGAAGGCAATATGGGAGAAAGTATGGAGACTGTAACGTCAATATGAAATATCAAACAACTTTATATATTTGTCAATTAACACTGTGGCATTAAAATTAGGTATATATTTAATAGGTGACGTTTCGGGAAATGGTCCATTTTTACAGCAAATTAACAGTGAGGTAAAATGTAGAATGGATTTTATGATCTGAAGACCTCACTTAGTAATAATAGCAATGCAATTTATAACACCCACAAATTCCACATCTGGTCATGGACGAGACACTGATACAGAAGCAAAGGAAAACCGCAGGGGGGGAGGAGTCATCCAGGCAGTCAGCCGACGCCAACCCGCCGGACACTACTTCCTATATATTATGATATTATCGGCCAATTAATAAATTGGTGTTTTTTTGTTGTGGGATAAAACTGGAGTACCTGGAGGAAACTCACAAAGAACAGGAGGAGAACACACAAATTCCTCACACAAAGGTACCCTTGATGGGTATCGAACTGCTTCGGGCAGGAAATTCTTGTGATATTACCACTGCACTATCCTTCTGCCTTCATTTCATGTCAGTCAATTAAATTTTTATGTTTTCTGACAACCATTTTTTTAAATTGCCATAGGAATAGTTACACTAAGAGCAGGTATTGAATAACTGACATGTTTAGTAATAACAAGAGTATCACTAAATTAGCTCATTTACAAACTCAATGCATTTGCGCACAACTGCCAACAGCCGCTTCTGCAAATTTTATTTGTTACGGCTGTGAAGATTTTGTTATAAGTAATTTAGGCAATCAATTGCCATGTCGGACAGCTGGTAAATTGCAGGGACACAGCTTTCAAATGTTACAATTGTATATTTGGAGCAGTGGGAATAAATATCGCCCATCGGTCTGTGTTCGTAGAAACCACAGTCTCACACGGGACAGAAGTCAAAGGAGATCAAATTAACCACATAATAATATTTGCAGAGCGGCACGGTGGCCCAGAAGGTAGCGCTGTCGTCTCACAGCAAAAAGGTCCCGGGTTCGAGTGGGTTTTCGCCAGGCACTTCGGTTTCCTCCCCCAGTCCAAAAACATGCTGCTGCATAGGTTAATTGGCTTGCAGACTAAATTGCCCACAGTGCCCAGTGATGGACTGGCGTCCCATCGTGGGCAGATGCCTGCCTTGTACCCTGTTCTGCCGGGATAGGCTCTGTCTCACCGCGACCCTGTACAGGACTAAGCGGTTTCTGACAATGAGAAGAGATGAGATAATATATACATTTCTAAATCGCCTTTCACCCGAGGGTCACAAAGCGCTGCACAGAGAACTGCGTGTCAACAATAACATCAGAATAGATCGACTGAATGCATAGGCCGAACAAACTACTGCTGCCTGCTGCCGCACCTACTCACAAACGTATAAAGCACGCAGGAGATGGCAAAAGGCATGGGCAAGCCTTAAACCGCCTTTGCCTATGTGGTTTCACTGAGCCACGTTGGGGTTGCTGCTGCTGTCAATACGCAGCACAAACTCTATCCCCTGTGGCAGCCACAACACACGCACTGTTTAACACTGTAGTTGAGCATATCTGCTGGGAGGGATTTGAACTTGTAAAATAAATATGCTCTGACCAACACCGCAACTGCCCACGGCCACGTGTGCTTACCTGGGTTCATTTCCACCACCTACCTTATGTGTGATTGTTAGCGAGTCGCGCGTGTTATCTATGACCTGTCTGATTTTTGCCCTCGGTCAACTGTCGCCCCTTGCCCCGTAAACACAACATTGTCTCCGCTGCTACCTGACTATAGACTGGAAAGATTTTAATTTTATTCTATTTATCTGGAGAAATGTGTTTCATATTCTCAACATTTGTTTTCTGAATATGTTTCGGGGTTTTTTATACGCATTATTGAAAACCACGCTGTACATGACGTATCATGTCATTCATTTTTGGTTTAAATACTCTTGAGACCAGACTCGTGTCAGCTGCACGTGGACCGATCACGACTGACGATGATGATTATCAGGGAACCGATCCCGAAGAACGCAGTCCATTGCCCTGCAACCCATCTCGCAGTTAGATTGCCAGTTCGTTATTACGTTCAACTTCATTGGGATGCAGGCATCGGTTTGCCATCAATACATTCACTTGTATTCTACAGTGTGTGCCGTGTCAACACATTTAATTTCCTATTTAGGTTAAGCCTAATGGGATCTATCGCCTGGGCTTCATACTGAAATACAGAGAATAGCACGTATTTATTTATAGTCGTGAGTTGTTTTTCTTCTTTCAGTGCACGGCAGGAAGTCATCGCATGTAAACGCTCTGTTGTTAAAGTGATAAGACACTGGTCCCTAACGAGGCTTCAAGTGTGGAAATATATCCCGTGTAACGGCCAAATGTTTATTCTTTCATTATCAATACCCGCTCAATCCTATACAGGGAAGGGGGGGGGCAGAGCCTATCCCAGCAGACAAAAGGCGTAATGTGGGGGAATTTCCCATGATGTGACGCCAGTACATCGCAGCGCACAATTTTTGGGGCAATTTACTCATCAAGCCAATTAACCTAGGCAGCAGCATGTCTTTGGACGGTGGGAGGAAACCGGAATACCCAGAAGCGAAAACCCACGAGGGCACGAAGAGAACACGAAAAACTCCACACAGAAAGGCACCCGAACCAGGAATCGAACCCGGGGATGTCTTGCTGTGAAGCGACAGCACTACCCACTGCTCCACCGTGTCACCTTACCACCAAATGCCGTTATAATGAAAGAATATGGAAAATCCAAACAACGTTCATCGTGAACAAAAATACCCCATTTACCAAAAGTCTGACTAAAATGTTCTGCCATTGTCTGCACTTTATCGGAAAACTATATTGGAAAATATTTTTTTGGCTGCTGCGCTTTCACACAATGACCCCACATCTACAGTTCGTCTCCGGACATGCCATCAAAGTTACAGATACAACAATATACACTGTGTTTAAATCGACCCTGATAGAATTCAATTTGTATTCATGTAGATTTTCACGGCTGTCGGAGTTCACGGCTCGATATATGAGAACTTCTTTGAAGAGCTGATCGTTAGGGATCCTTCCACACGGGAG
This sequence comes from Mordacia mordax, assembly GCA_036362905.1. NCBI lineage: Eukaryota > Metazoa > Chordata > Hyperoartia > Petromyzontiformes > Petromyzontidae > Mordacia > Mordacia mordax. The sequence continues at coordinate 12,374,172 of JAZEWT010000004.1, forward strand.
GTGAAACGTAAACGTCTCGAAGGCGAGATGAGGAACACTCGATACGGCTTTTCTGAAAGAACAGATCTTGAAAGCTATTCTAGGTATCCCATGTGCACTGTAAGTTGCGGGTGTTTTTCGAGAGGTAGTAACGCGATTTTTATTGGTTTCACTATGAACCAAACGCATCGTTGTCAAAAAACAACACGAAGGAATGTTTGCAACGTAGACGTTGCATACTTTACCTTTTGACCCTAACATCGGTAAACCAGACCGCTTCACTACTAGAATAAGAAGATGGCTTATCCTGTGAAAATATCAGGTTTGGTTCTGGATTAGAAAATGTGACGAAAAGTTATGAAGTTCTGCTGACCTGGATAATGGAGGAACGCACCAAAGTTAATAATAATAATAATTGCACTTCTAGAGCGCTTTTCACCAGAGGGTCACAAAGCACTGCAGAGAGTTCTGGAGAGAACGGCATGTCAACATCAACATGACAGTAGATCAATAAACGTAAAATACTAACTATATATCAATGACGGACGTAAAATAACAGAAAACTCGCTTTTCCCATTGAACTTCTCTCTTTACACTGGCTGCCGGTTGTATCAGTCATCCTTCAAGGACACACACGCATATTTTCCGTCAACCTATATGTAAAAAACACATTTCTCATAAAAGCCAATAAAACAAATATATACTGTGTACAGGACATGTGTTCAATGGAGCTTATACACCTGAGATTATATAGCAAACATACCCTACCCTATAGAATAATATACGTTCTAATCTCCATATCGTCCGCACTATTACTTAGGTATTCTGGTCCATGAAACAAAACAATGTAAATTACACGCACACACATATTGCAATGCACTGTTCACTGGCATCCTTGCCTACCTGATCAATTGTCTCCAACGTTTGCAGGATGCGGCTGCTAGTCATCACTCGCACATCCATCCACGATTACATATCTCCAGTACTGGCGTCTCTCCACTGGTTGCCAATTAAATACAGGATTGAATTCAAGACCCTACTACACACCTACAAGGCTCTCATTGGCTCTCCTCCGACATACATTCAGGTATACTTATCAACACAACTTCGATCCTCCAATACGGGCTTGCTGCATGTGCCCAGATCGCACCTCCATTCGATGGGCGGCAGAGCCTTCTCGCGCACTGCTCACAGACTCTGGAACTCCCTTTAATTGGAAATTCAGTCAGCTGAGTCCCTGGGCAACCTTCAAAACCCGCCTCAAGACCGACTTGTTCCGCAAGGCCTGGAAGTCCTCTGGCTGAGACGGTTGATGCTGCTCACTCTTGTACTTGGATGATGGCTCACTGTTGACCTACACCTGCTCAGGAACAATTCTTCCTTCCTTGATTTGTTTAACAATTACATTATTTGTTATTTTACGTCCTTCATTGATTTATAGTCATTGTTTTACTTTAATTGATCTACTATGATGTTGTTGATATGCTGTTATCTCAACAGCTCTGTGCAGCGCTTTGTGACCCTCGGGTGAAAAGTGCTCAAGAAATGCAACTATTATTATTATATTATTAAGGAATGTAAACTACGTAATACATCCTGTTCCATGCCAACCATGGGATGAGGAATGACTCCACCCAAGCTCACAAGAACGCATCCTTCCTGGCGCAAGAGGCTCGAAATCTGAACAATGGAGCTTGTGTGCGATTAGACCGTTAGCATGGATCGTGTAGGCCAAGAATGTCCACTTAATCAAACCGTTGACATTGTAGGCAGAGCCAATTAATTAATTCATACGAAGAACACTGCAGAATATTGAAAAAAAGTATGAACAATGGAACATGGTATTAGGCTGGCGATTCTCAACAGAAATGTTAATCAAATCTCACGATAGTGTGGCATTTATTAACAGCAAAGGTCAAGCGACTCCTGGATGAAGGCCTGACAAAAACTGCCACAATCTCTCCTAATCCTGCAACAATTCACCGAACATCTCGAGCTATACTGAATGCATGGCACCATCGCCTCAATGCATGCAGTATTATTATTAATTATTATTTAGCAGATGCCCTTACAGAAAACCGCTTAGTCCTGTACAGGGTCGCGGTGAGCCGGAGCCTACCGCGGCAGACACGGGGC
>JAZEWT010000004.1:12379729-12394448 GCA_036362905.1 Mordacia mordax
GAACTCACAGCCTGCCTCTTCCCAGATCAGCTGCATCCGGGATTCGTCAGTCTCTCCCAGGTGCTGCATGATGGTGTGGGGCCCCGAAGTCACTGTGGTAGGATCATCCTCAGGCAGGCGGCATCAGCCCCCTGTGAGGCGAGGAGACACCGCTGCCGACAGGGCCGCCCAGTCCACCTGCACCTCAAGGAGTAGGGGACCCGGTTCTCGGGCCGCAGGTCCCATTCGCCAGGCTCGTTCCCACTCATCCTCCGTGGACTGTTCCACCTCCCCAGCCCACAGGGTATGCATCACTCCTGGATCGGTCTGTGCCCGCAGTGGACGAAATTCTGCGCCCTCCGTTGTGGCACGAAGCCATATCGGCACGTTGTGGGGGTTTTAGACTCTCAGCACCAAGCCCTGTTTGGCGGCCACTACTGTTGCCATGCCCACTAGCAAATAAGGTGGAGGTGTCTGATCGATTTTTACGTCAAAAGATTGTGATAGCAACGAATTTTGGATGCCTTCAACCAGCAATGGATAATAATATTACATAATAATACTACATATTACCATTTAAGTATTTCCCAGTCAAGATATGTATTACTGTGACATATTTTTTTTCTTTAAGATTTACTTTTGGCTAAAACAATATTAAAATAATATGTCCTAGATTCATTATTAGTGGCGTAATCTGAACTTACTGTCGCTAAAAAACACAGGTGCCTAAATACAGGAAAAAATACGTAAATGTACGCAGACAGCGGTTTGCGTAACGCTACGAAAGTTCGTAGAGAGGTGCGAACTTTGAGAGTGATGTTGATGTGGGCACCCTGTGATGATGATGTTGATGTGGGCACCCTGTGATGATGATTTGGGCACCCTGTGATGACGATGTGGGCAACGAAGCGATTAGCAGTGGCGGTGGGAGACACGCAAGCTTGGTGCAACGGGAAGTTCGTTTCTGACAGGCTGGAGGGGTTTTTTAAAATCCGGAAACTGTGCATGGGTTCTTCCTACGTGAAGATAAAATATTTGTTTAGATGTCTGCTTAACAAGTCTGATGACGGGCAAATAACCGCAGCAATAATTTGCTTGCTTAACCCAAAAACATCTCCTTGATTAAATTGACCTGGCAAAACCCCACGCGGACACGGGGAAAACACACAAACTCCACACCGAAAGGCACCCGCGCCGGGAATAGACAATGACAAACGCGCAAATATAATACAACACAGTCATCACAGAGTCTACTCAGTCACAAGCACTCCGTCACAGCGCCTGAGGATGCCTCCGATGTGAGAGCGAGACGTCGTGCAGGAGGAGGAGGGACGCTGGACACGGCCATCCCGAACGAGCAGCTTTTGAAACCAATCATCATTTGCTCTTTATCCAAAGCGACATCGGCTTGCATATTAATTCCTGAGTCTGCCACTGAGTAAGACATTAACTTTTCTAGTAAAATGTTTAATCCCCGTATTGACTGTTCGAAGTGCTCGGGGCTTTTTGTTTTGTGTTCAAATCTACGCTGGGCCGGAAGTGAACATTTCCTTTTTTAGAGCAGGACGGGGGACGAGGGATTCCACTCTGACCACGTGTGACCCCCGCCTCGCTCCATCCTCCCGAAACCAAGTCCATATATGGGCAGTGACGGAAACTGACGTCAATGGGCGTTACGCTTGAGGCGATGGACGCTACCATTTACGACAAGCAGTACATTTCCCCTGCCTTTGCAACCTTTACCGCGCATGGGTGCCAAGAAGTCTTCCTACGCACGACTGCGCTGAAAAATATATTTAATGAACACCATTGACTGCATCTGGCAACCCGAATGCCATAATGAGAGGCGGTGATCGACAGATAACTATGACCTGTTAGAATATAACCCCCGTGTATTTGCCCCCGGGTGTAGGTGGTACGCGCCATTGACGCACTTGTGCAGGGGCCGCCCTACCCCCCACACGCACGCCTCTATATAAACCCCTGCGAGGCACCTCGCCGAATCATTCATCGTAAACCGGTGAGGACGGGGTTTGTCGAGCTCTCTGAGAACACCGGCTTTAACCGCCGCTGCTGCTTCTTCGCGAAGTCGCGATTGTGAGCCGTTAGCGCGACATGATGATGGACGTGTATTCCGAGTTGAGCGCGGACTATGACGCACTGTCCCGCAGCAGCATCTCGCCGGCAGAGTCCATGTACATGTCATCCCTGGACTCGTACTCGCACATGGGCAGCCCGGCGGCACCCGCCGTCAGCCAGGTAACTACTCCATGCACGCCACGTACTGTGTGTGTGTGTTCGTGCATGCGCGGGGAGCGGTGGCTCAGCGGTTGGCGCGCTGGTCACCCAACCTGCTCGTGTGCCGTGTCGACCTTCATAGGTGCTTGCTAACGGCACTTGACCCTACAGTCTGTTAAGGCTGTACGGGGGGTTTTTGTACATGTGGATATGTGTACCCTCTGTGATACACGTGTGTATGTAGACTCATACATTTACTACACGTAAGTGTATGAGTGTACACACAGCTGTGTAAGGGCATGCGAGTACATCTTGGTTGAGTTTGATGGAAGCGACTTAAAGTGTGACGTTTCACAGTATGTACTATACAACTTGAAGCGTTAAGGACATTTAGTCTGTCAATGGGTAGTTATAAAGTGAACACCTTACTGTCAACTACTCACCATATTATCTCCCTTGCCAATACTGTTAGGAAGTTCTGCAAGGTATTAATTTAGATTGTTAATTATGTATTTGCCTAATTTAATATTACCACTACAGCATATACTGCACGTGTAAACGTGTGCCCTAGTCAATTAAGAAACAAAACCTAGCGCGTCTAAAAAGACAACCTCTTATCATCAGCAGCGTTCTACTACAAATATCAGACAAACGTTTCGGGCAGTTGTCCTTGTGAAGAGTTCACAGTTGGATGGCCGTCAAAGAATATTCTTCTACAACCGCGTCCGCACCCTGCTTGTTTTTCTTGCCAGTGGATTGGTTTTTGGGGTGGGGGGGGAGGTTTCGCAATCGCTAGACTTCCCCTAACCGTTAGTTGAGAGGTCGGTTTCGCAAGAGCCCCGGGTGAGACAGGGGGCCCTCTCTTATCGCCGCCCACGCATCGGCGCAGTGGCAGTATCCGGACTCTGCGCCTGTTGCGCAATGCTTAGAAAACACGTGGGAAAAAAACAAGATTCCTTCCGCGGACTTTTGAAAGTAGTTTATTTTAATGCAGGTATTAAACATGCCGTGCTATGGTTACACAATACTCGGTCAAATGTCGTGGCGAATGATAATTGAGAGATAAATTATTTCGCACGCAATGTTTGATATTCATACTTCGATGTCGTTCACAAAACGACTATTTAAACGACTGTAACACTAAAACGTATCTAAACAACATGATAGATTTTTCACTTTAGAACAATACAAAAGTGTTATGTAATTTCAAACAACTGATTATCCTTTTTTAAAAAAAGAGTAATCACAGCCCGTGCAAGTGAGAGCTGCCTGTATGGAGATTGACCTGGCTTCTCTCCGTGTTCCCCAATCCAGGAATACAGCGTGATGGCCACAGTTGGCGGAGACGCACAGTGGCTGCTGCAGTCCGCGGTGGCAGGGCGAGTCCTTGGGGTTCCAGCGCGGCGCGGGGGGCCTGGTAGAGCCCACCCCTACGGCCACAGCAGCAAGGCACCTGGCGGCAGCTGCAGAGGAAATAAGGAGCCGGCAGCGAGCGCCGAGGAGGAGGAGAGGCGCCGCATCCGCAGGGAACGCAACAAGCAGGCAGCCGCCAAGTGTCGCAACCGGAGAAGGGAGCTCACGGAGACCCTAGAATCGGTGAGTGTCTCTCCCAACAAACCACCCTTCCACCCGCCCTTCCACCCACGCCCACAAGACACCCTTCCATTTACCCACCGAGCCACCCACCGAGCCACTCGCCCACCAAGCCACCCACCCAACACCACCACATGCCAGTAAATGTCACACTGTTGTGGAGCAGTTTGCTTGGCTTGCCTCCAGTTGGTGCTGCACGCTCAGACTTGCACGTATATACGCACAAGAAGAGCTTTAACGTCTCCCCGACGGCAATTAGTTTTCTGCCAGACGCCACCCCTATATATATTTTACAGTTTCACCAGTAATAGCCCAACCCGGTCTTTTTTTCACGATATATTCGTCAACCAACAGAATGCTGAGCGAGCGAGAGAGCGTCTGTATCATGTGCCAAGTTTGGTGAATTTGAAAATGCCTTTACTGTCTGGATATGCTGCAGCACAATTAATTGTAAAAGTTGCAAAGACTTTTACAAAGTTGGCAGCACACGCACTACTCATTGTTCAGTAATTTCTTTACACAGTGAAATAATACTGATTCAAAACCATGACGATAAAACTCTGAGACAAACCATTCCACGCTAATCGCGTTTCCTTATTCATTTCCCCCCACAGGAGACGGCCAAACTGGCAGCTGAGCAGTCGATGATCCGCTCCGATCTCGAACGGCTCCAAAAGGAGCACGACGAGCTGGAGCTAATGCTGGCCGCGCACGAGCCCACATGCCGCCTGCAGCACGAGCCCGACCAGAACGTTCCAAGCGCCAGCTCTCCGCACCTGTCCCCTGGCCCGGCCGTGCCCAGACCCGCCAGCCTCCCACTGCCGCCCCTACAGCTCAAGCAGGAGCCTCTAAGTCCTCCTAGCGCCCATGAGCACCAGGAGCCCGTGCTTCGTGAGCACGAGCAGGCAAACAACCGACCCCTACGGGCCGGTGCCGAGCAGCAGCAGCTTGCGCCCGAGGGGCAACTCCTGCTGGAGGCCGTCGAGCCCCTCCACACGCCCGTGGTGAGCTTCACGCCCGGCATCACGCCGTGCAGCGGAAACGGCGCCTTCGTCTTCACGTACCCGAGTCTGGCGGGGCTGCAGGACTTCCTGCACGCAGAGCCGCGCTCCTGTGCCTCGGCCTTGCGTCGGCGAAGCAGCAGCGGAAGCGGAGACCTGGGAGGGGAGGCACTGCTCTCCCCCACCATCCTCTCCCTCTGAGCTCGCTCATCAATCCTGTTCCTGACCCCCAACACACGCGCTCTTTGATTCTACCCCCCCCCGCGTCAATAACTCCCTTCCCTGCACCTATGAAAAAAAATCATTCCACTACAGTGTCTTTCTCGCTACTTATGAAATGGCAGCAATTCTTCCTTAATTTAAAAGATGCAATTTTCTTTCTACTTCTTTTAGAAGTTTTAGGTGCATGCAGAGCAATACCACTGAAATGGTGCATCGTTCATTTTGTAAGAGAATGTGTTCACGTTGAATGAGGTGGTAGCTTGAATGATTAAATAATACTGTGCTGTCTGTTATCCCATGAATGTATAAGCTGTTCACATTGAATTCAGAAACTTAAACCGGCATTGCAATGAGCATATCATGCATGTAGGGTCTGAAAGTTGCATTTCTGGCATCTTGTTGATTGTATATTTACGTTAATAATGTATTTTACGTACTAGTCGCGCGTATTTATTTTGGCAATATATTCCTGTTAATTTATTTTTGCACTATTATGTTGACCATTGCAATAAAGTCAATAGGTTTTTTTTTATAATCTTGTTTGTCGCCGTGCGTGCTTGCTTGCAGAATGGTTTATAGTTTGCATACCCACAATGTCACGCATTAACATTGATTCCTGATGTCAAGACACGGCAAGCTTTGGTTATACTGCGAGAGCAAGCAAGAACAGTCCACCCTTATTGTTTACACAGCGTCTAGACTCGCGGCGTCTTTGCCAAATACACAAAGGTGCAGGCAGGTTACAGTTTGCGGCTGCATAAAACACGCCTACATTGACATCAGCGATGGAGTGTAAGAAAAAAATACACAATGTATCACATCACCACCGTCAATCATGATCAATCCACTGCTGGATGAAGGCCTTCCCCAGCCTGGTTGAATTATGTACCGGTGTTATTTTCAAGTGGGGTAGCGCGGCACTTTACACAACTGACTTATTCACATCACGCTGGCTTGGGGTTAATATAATTACAAATCATAATAATAATATTTAATTACGCATTATTACAGGTTATTATACAGTGGTGACTCGGGTGGTGCGATCAAGATGAACGGAATTACGAAGCCATATGAATGCATCATTTAAAAGAGTATCAGTCTTGTATGTGTGGAGAAAACGCAGCTGTAGATTCCTGGACGGTTAAACTGAAATGATTTCAGTAAAACGGATATGGGCATTTTGGAAATTGTTGAGAAATGTGTAAAGATTCAACGCCATGAAAATTAGCTTGCTTTGGTATATAATATAAAACAGTACAGTATTCAACTGAAGTAGATAACAGTATAGTCACACGCGGTGCCTTGGAGGTACAATCTTTAGATTTTAAAAGACGTGGAAAATATAAATGGAAGTAACTCCTACAATAACTTGAACAGTACAGACTAAAACTGATATAATTGGAAGGAACCGTTGAGCTATGTAACTCTTTTAACCGTTGTCCAGCGGAGACGGGTAAACACGTTACAACAGCTCACATCACGATGAGTAATTTTGTCAGGACAATTAACCTCGGGCTGTGGGAGGAAACCGGGGTACCCGGCGGAAACCCGGACATGGGACACGGGGAGATCGTGTAAACGCCACACAAAGATATCCGAGCCCGCAATCGAACGCAGACCCTCATTGCTGTGGGGCAGCAAGGCTACTACTCACCGCACCACCATGCCGCATGAGTTTGTGCACGACAAACAGTAATTTGCGATATTATGATGGGTGCCATCCAAGTGAACATCGTCATTTACGTTCCACCAACAAACCCACAATCATCAGTAACTCGGCAATTCTCACCAGGGACGCAGGCGTTAAGAGCATGGCATCCTCTGCTTGTACTCTATTGATTTCTTGTCAAGAAGATGCTTAGCCATTAATCGGACAAGGAAGCAGACTACATGGAATCTATAAACGCCGAGATGAGTTTTCTCTTGCTGCGCAAAATCCAGTGTTTTGACAACCTTAACGAAGGTGGATAACAACTTCTCCATGGGGGTTTCGCGTCTGGAATATACAGCTCTCTGATTCACTTCCTGAATAAGCACGTAGAGTGAAACGTCGGACATCATGCCGGACAACACGTGGTAGAGCTCGCAAACAGATCTTGTGAAGAATCTAAGACCACAGTAGTTTTGTGTCCGTCCGGTCTCGCGCGGACGCGTAAAGTTCAAAGCGAGACCGCGTCGGCACTCTGCCCTCTGGTGGACACAATAGTAATTGAAATACAGTATCAACAAGTCCATGTGCACATCCACTTGAATCAAATCGTTCATTCTCAGTACCAGCTTCCACCTTGGAAAAGGATCGCGATCAGCCGTAGCCTGTCCCGGAAAACGCAGGGCGCAAAGCAGGGTTTTATCCAGGATGGGATGGCAGTTCACCGCAGGACACCGGGCGAAATTTTAGCAGCAAGCCAATTAACTTGGTCAGCAGCATATCTTTGGACTGTGGGAGGAAACTGGAATACCCGACGACAACCCACGCAATCAGAGCAAGAACAAACAAACTCCTCAAAGGCGCACGAGCCGAGAAGCTTGCCCAGGAGCATTTTGCTGTGGGGTAGCAACGCTACTTTCCTCCAAATGCTATAAAGAAGATGTTAGATATGTATTATTACATCATGAGATACCCAGTGAGCTTGAAAACTCTGGATGCGGGATTCCTGCGATACAACAAATGTCCAAACTGACCAACGCAACAACGCGTAAAATCACAAGGTAAATAAACCATAGCCCAAAACGTTGCTCTATTGTATATACATTATTTTAAGGCAGTATATATTATTAATATGTTGAGGTTTGTTATTTACTTTACATCAGCACCTACAGAGTCACTGGGCATCTTCAAATCTCGTCTCAAGGCTCACTTGTTCCGTAAGACTTTCAAATCCTCTGGCGCAGACTGTTGACGCGGGTCACTGTCATGCCGGGATGATGGCTCGCTGTTGAGCTGCACCTGTTCGGGAACATGTTTTCCTTCCTTGTTTGTTGAAGAATTATTTTTAATTGTTTATTTTATGTCCTATAATTTATTGCCATCATGTTGTTGTTGTTGACATGTCGATCTCTCCACACACCAGATTTGTAGAAAAACAAAAACTCCCCCAAAAAACGTCATTGTTTCTGATTTGCTGTTCTTATGTCTTTGCTGTTGCTGCTGACATGCCGTTCTCTCGCAGCTCTGTGCAACGCTTTGTGACCCTCGAGTGAAAGCGCTCTATTGCCTTTTAATTTTGTCAGGGATTTGGAAGATTGCGTGGGGATTGTTAATTCTTATTTTGGATGATGCGCACTGTTGAACTGCGCCTGTTCAGGAACACGTCTTCCTTTATTTCTTTCAAATTATTTTATTTGTTAGTTCACATCTAATTGTCAGAACCGCTTAATCCTTTAAGCCGGAGCCTATCCCGGCAGACACAGGGCGCAAGGCAGGGATATACCCACGATGGGACGCCAGTCCATCACCGGGCACTGAGGGCAATTTAGTCTGCAAACCAATAAACCTATGCAACAGCATGTTTTTGGACTGGAAGGAAACCGGAGTGGCCGGCGAAAACCCACGCAGACACGGGGAGAACATGCAAACTTCACACAGAAAGGCACCCGAGCCGAGTTTCGAACCCAGGCCCTTCTTGCTGTGAGGCGACAGCGCTACCCACTGGGCCACCGCGCCGCCCTATTTGTTAGTTATGTCCTTCAATTATTTAGTCTCTATTTTACTTAAATTGATATACTCTGATGTTGTTGTTGACATACCGTTCTGTGCAGCGCTTTGTGACCCTCGGGTGAAATGCGCTATAGATATGCAAACATTATTTTTATTATTAGAAGTGCAATTATTATTACTACGTTTTCTTGCTATTACTACTTGCGTCAGCAGGATAACTTGGGAATAGGATTGAGTTATGATAGTCTCATCGTAACCATGCGTGAAAACAAGTCACAAATGTACATTTCCCAATACACATTCGAGACCACTGTTTCACCATAACGAGGAGACTCGTGTGCAAACGTAGCATGTTTATGGAGTCATTTCCGCACCGAGGATATGGGATGGATATAACCAGCTCATGTGTCGGGGCAAGAGGCTCTCATCATGCATCAGTGGATTGATCATGGCTGATGACGATCCACAACTACATCTGCCCGGTGTATCACTCAGGTATATCAACGCCAGTGATGCCAGAGTCCAGGCGATTCCTCAATCTTTCATCATTTCACTGAGCCAAGTGAATAAGTGAATACATCAGAACCGTTTTATATTTACCATTCCAAAAAGAACACGCATCACCACTTATTAGTCACAATCTTTTGTTTGCAAGGAAATGTACACGCAAAAAAAGAGCTTCTGAATTACGGCTCCATACTAGGCAAACTAATAAAGAAAAACTGGATTGGTCTCAACAAGAAGCCCGATTGATCTAAAAAAAAATAGGTGAAATCGCACACCGTGAAAAGTCAACCTGCAAAAATGTAACTCTCTAGTTCATCTGACCGAAGATATAAGGCTTCAACATTTTAAAACTAAATATACATACAAGTATATGCATTTATACTAGGCAACGTTAAATAATAAAACGTGCGTCAATGCCCCAGGTGTGACTGCTTATAATAAATCACGCATTCGATCGCGCCCTCTCGTGACAAATGCTAGAATTGCATGTCTGTCGCACATTATTTAGCAGACGCCCTTACCCAGAGCAAGTTTCATCATTACAGAGGTGTGAGGAAACCACAGAGTGACGAGGGGAAGGCAGCCATACATTCAGCCGGTGCAACTCTAGAGATTGTGCAGTCCACAATTGGCTTGGGTGGATGTGCAATACTGCTCTCTTGTCCCCAACTCCTCGTTCTGTAGACGGACCTAAGCGAGTTCGTGGAGCAGTGAGAGGCAGAAGGAGAAGTGCTGCATCAGGTGGCCGAGTTATGCACCCGGTGTGATTACATGGCAGGTCGTGATAACGTACGAGAAACGAGCACCATCGTCATCTGAATATTTCGTGCATGTGGTGGACATGCGACATCAGATACACATAAAAGTAAAAAAAAACACCAGAGTACTAATGACCTTTGACAATTTGATTTAATAAAAAAAACACTTCTGCGTTGTCGCCCTAAATACCACGGCCAGATGAAACAGATGCACAATGGGTTACTTTAAACAAGTTTTGGAAATCAACGCAAGCGATACATCGTTTGACATCATTCGGAAATCAATATTGTATCCAACGGAAGACGTAAATGTTTTATCAACGCTTAGAGGGCAAATGGCTTTAGGTTTCATGTTCAAGAACAATGTCTCTTGAAAATAAGAAACAATTAGCTGATCGTTGATTAGATATAAAGTATTAAAAACTTCTCGAATTAGAAGTAATGGTTTTTCTGCATTATAAAGTGTAGAGTATAAAAAATGGCAGTCACTCATTTGTGAAAAGCGGGTTTAAGTGTACGTAAAGCTATCGATATGATCTTCACTCAGACTTAAAGTTGTTAGTGGTATTGCATGTAACAGGAATAATATCCTAACACTCATCTCACGTTCAAGTTTTAGCTAAAATCTCAGTTGCGAAGATTGCGATCGACAGTTCCCTATAATTATCAGATATTTTCATAAAGTACTTGTGCATTTTGCTAAAGTGAAACAAAAGTTAAATATATTAATGCCAGACAGACGAGTGTCCAATAGAAGAAGAAAAAAAACGTACATTTATTTTCTTCATATTGGTCTAATCAATAATACTGAAAATGCCACTCAAGGACATAGCCCATCACAGTATAGATATCAAAATATTAGCACTTAGGTTTCCAACACAGCAAATAGTATGTGGAATGTAAGCGGTGCGCAATTCTATAAACGTCAATGCAATTATTGTGGCACACAATCACCACAGTCGATATACATTGCATAACAATAAAGTATCTTTAAACAGTAGGTAGGCAATATACAGTGTGACTATATTTATATACCTAGTTATACGTAAACATGTAAATATATTTTTCTTCAATAAGAACAAAAAGTAGTACAATAACACTTTCACAAAGAACAACAAATAATAATTTACAGTCCTGTGCCAATACAATGCCACTCAAGGCCTCCCCCTATGCGGTATCGGTTCATCGGGTGTGGTTGACCACACTCCCACACGGGTTGGTGTGGACAAATGGGGGGCGTAGCTCGGGTCACACATCACTCGCCACAGTCGTTAGCCATGGCCAGGAATATAACTCCGGTCCCCAATGAAATCTGAACACAACACATTAACCACTGCACCAGTACCCTCCCGAAGGCTTTAGAAGCCTACAATATGTACGGGATTCCAACCGCAATAACAACGCACGTGGTCACAACAGTACTACATCAGAGGGAAATGATGGTGGGCGAGAGCAGCGAATCGCTGCCCACTGTCCCCAGCTCTCCGCTGCTGCTGCTGCTCTGCCGGCGCAGCGCCGAAGCGCAAGAGTGAGACTCGCTGCTCAGGAAGTCCTGCAGCCCCGCCAGGCTCGGGTACGTGAAGACGAAGGAGCCGCTCCCGCTGCATGGCGTCAGGCTCACTACGGGGGTATGCAGTGCCTTGGCAGACTCCGCCTCGTGGTTCAGCTGCAGCTGCGTCCAGGGCTGAGCGCAGGGTTGTGCGCAGGGCTGAGCGCAGGGTTGTGCGCAGGGCTGAGCGCAGGGTTGTGCGCAGGGCTGAGCGCAGGGCTGAGCGCAGGGCTGAGCGCAGGGCAGCTCAAGCCGGCTGCTTATCTGCTCATGCTTGTGAGCCGCAGGCGCCTGCTGTTGGTGATGGTGCTGCTCCTGGTACTGCTGTTGGTGGTGGTGTCCATATTGCGGGCTGTGGGGCTCCTGTTTGAGCTGCAGATGAGGCAGTGGAAGACTTGTGGGCCGCAGGGCACGCAGCCCTTGGGAGGCGGTGGTGGTCGAGTCTGGCGAGATCTGTGCGAGAGCAGGCCGCTGCAAGTGGCACGCAGGCTCGTGCATCGCTAAAATCAGCTCCAGCTCGTCGTGCTCCTTCTGCAGCTGCTGCAGCTCGGCGCGGATCGTTGCTTGCTCCGCCGCCAACTTGGCCGTCTCCTGCAGTAACACAATGACCAGCAGGACACAGTTAGAACACGACGGCTGGTTACACCGCTTAATTCAACAAGGCGTTAATGTGCCAGCTACGTTATTGCAACGTGGAAATCTTATTTGCACACACACTGGTCTCGATGTCGTTTATCAGTGTAAATGTGTATACTTGTATATTAGAGTAAGTAATTGTAATACATTTTGGGAATAAAATTTTATTGATTAAGTTTCCAGAAAGCCAGCCAGTAAACTATTGTTTACATATTCTGAGTAATAAAAAACTAACACTATTAATATTAAAAATGTAAACAACACGACTCGGCTATTTGAGACAAAAAATGTGGCAGCTCGTTGAAAAACAACAAATTTCTAAACGGTAGCAATCGGGCATAGGCTCAGGGCCACGAGCGACCTTCCGCCCTGCGTGGGGAACTCACCGCCTCTAGCGTGTCTGTCAGCTGCTGCCGCCGCGTGCGCACCTTGGCAGCGGCCACCTTGTTCCGCTCCCGGCGGATCCGCATCTTCTCTTGATCCTCCTCATTGAGCTGCAGAGGCACACAAAGGGTACATTTCAGACTTAAATGATTCAGTCTTAGTGTCACTTGTTGAGCGTGTGCATTTCGGTTACTCGTGCACGCGTTTTCGGTTGAGTTTCTGCTATTATTAAACATAGGCCATGCTCCTGTATCCCACATAATTGGCGAGTATGTTTAAAGTCCTTGGATAAATTAAATTATTGTCCGTAATTATGACATTGCATGCATGAAAAAAAAAGAAATTGCAGGCAGTGCTGTACTTAGTAGTGCAATTGGAAAAACGTATCTATTCCACTACACACTGTAGAAAATTCACAAATATAGCATTCACCCAATGCGTCCTCTTTACACGGACAGAGGTGCGTGCTATTTACCTGCTGCTCTTTTCTGGCGCGGCCCCCCTTGGGTCCTTGGCCCGCGGCTGGGGCCACGTGTCCATAAGGGCGCGGCCTGCCAGGCCCCTTTCGTTTTGCTGCTGCTACACCGCCGCTGTTCTCAATCATCTGTGGCAGCCACTGGGAGTCGTTGTCAACAGTTGGCAGTATACGGTATTCCTGCAGCATACGCACACACAAGTGGAAGGGTTAGACTTGCTCTAGGCATAGCAAAAAAAAGATCAATTAAGTCATGTACAGTCACCTTTGTTGCAGCTACTACCGCTGTGGTTTATCCTAGCAATAGGTGCCCTATGGATGGACTTACTCCGGTCGAGATAACGTTGCAGAGTCAGGTCTATAATAGGTGACGAACTCTCAATCTTAATTTAATTTGAGTGGGTAGATAACGTCAACTTAGCTATCAATGTGGTACGTGAATATATATAATACAAACTATGTAAAATCAAAGTGAATATACCAAGTTGGAAGAGAGTGATAATGAAGTCTGTAGTGCACAAGTGCAAATAACAAAATTATTATACAGCAATTACACTCCCCTGTGAGTGACTTACAGGACATTGTGCCATACAGCATAGGGCCCTAACCAATATTAACATTTTAATATATCTCTCGATGCATACGAAGCTACAATTACCATGCAAAACAGATGACTAATTATACATTTCCATGTACACCTCTTTCGCACCAATGTTATTTTTTTTAAAGTACATTTTAACACTGTACAATTCATCATACGCTTCCCCCCCAGCGTCGGTGAATGAGCCACTGCTGGCACACGGCCACAGTTCCCCTCGCAATGCGTAGCCGAGCCAATCACCACCGCAAAGGGTGCGTGTTGCTTGGCTGCCGGCTGCCAGGACGCCTCGGCAGACACGTGTGAAGTGCGACGCGTCTCGTCGTCCTCCCACGCGCCTCCACCGGGGGTGCTTCACGCACGGGGTGTTCAATTAGACACCTCCTTGATCGCTGCGAGCAGGCAACTGTTGCCAGCGATCTGATTCGGGACTCCGCGTTTCAATTCAATCGACCGCCGTGGCCCTGCAGGAGCGTCACGCTGTCTCGCTGTGTAAATAATTAACTGTTCATTATTTATCCGGAAAGACCCACAGAGTCGTAGCGATCGTGAGGGTTGTGCTACATCGGGCTTTCATTTTAAACATAATTTCAGCCCATCAAGTGGCGAGTTTTTCTATTATATTACACAAGTGGTAAGAAACCGGAGCAAACCTACCTACTAGTGTGACGGATAAACACTGTCGCCGGGTAGAAGAAAACAGATGCCGATTCGTTCCCTTGCTGCACTGCCTTTTCCTAGCAAGTCAGGGGCACTGGCTCCTCCTCGACGCCCTTGATTACGGACAGCCACGTGCGGAACGGCAGCGGCGCCCCTTCGCCGGGGGCGACTGGTGGGCAACGGTGCCACCCGTGGGAGACCTCGGCTGCCCGCCGCGCTCCCTCGTCTCGTAAACACGAGACGCTGCCGGGACTTGTTTACACCTGGGACTTCATCCCGACCCAATATGCATTGTGGAATTTAATTAATATTCAGTTTGAAGTCTTGAAGAATATGAACAATCTCAGAGCGCGGCACATTTCGCTGTAAAGCGACCGCTGCACGTGAATCGCGTGCGCGCGCCGTGTCGGTAGCGCGGGCGCCGTGTCGGTAGCGCGGGCGCCGTGTCGGTAGCGCGGGGG
>JAZEWT010000004.1:12394496-12409601 GCA_036362905.1 Mordacia mordax
CCGTGTCGGTAGCGCGGGTTTCGTGTCGGTAGCGCGGGTTTCGTGTCGGTAGCGCGGGCGCCGTGTCGGTAGCGCGGGCGCCGTGTCGGTAGCGCGGGCGCCGTGTCGGTAGCGCGGGCGCCGTGTCGGTAGCGCGGGCGCCGTGTCGGTAGCGCGCGCGCCGTGTCGGTAGCGCGGGGGCCGTGTCGGTAGCGCGCGCGCCGTGTCGGTAACGCGGGTGCCGTCTGCACAAAGTGCATCCATCGCTTCACACCGCGGGTGGCTGAAACATTCGACTACCGCTCTGAGGTCACGATGTCGCGGCGGGTGGTTTACACGGAAACATCCCCCCGTCAACAGAGTGCAGGGACGCTGTCTGGCGTCCCGCGCGAGTGCTCGGGACACCCACCTGGTAGCTCGAAGAGGTGTTGCTGTTGCTCCACAGCAGGTCCGCACCGGCAGACTCCGCGCTCAGCATGGAGGAGAGCGATAGGCTGTCGTAGACGGGACATTGCTCGGTGTACATGACGAAGGTGGCGGGAGGATGTAACTCGAGTCCGTCCTGCTTCTGTCGGGATTCTCCGCTCGATCCAAGAGCAGTCGTTGCGACCGCGCAGAGACCACAACCAGCACCGACCACAAACCCAGCGAATGACGCCACACGCAACTCCCGTCGCTTAAATACGGAGTTCCGAGGGGGACTCTACCAACTAATCTGCAATGCCAGGGGGATTATCTGTAAAAATTGTTCCAACTCGCCTTGGATTATCCTTAACCCAAAACAATTTGCGTGTGTACACGGCTAATGTAATTACAGGCAAATGAATGAAATGCACGCAACGCGTGTCTACAGCATTGTGCCTGAAAGAAGTTCAAGCAGCGCTATTTATGCAAAAGGTTCGTCCTGTAAAATGTATCGCCCGTTGGTTTGTTCCACAAGCGAGGGGATGCCCTGCGTGGGCGGAACCTCGTCGGCATACCCATATTTGGTGTTGCTGCACCGGATTACCGTCTCCAACACAAACAGTGACGACACAGGAGTCTCCCATCACGTGCGCGCTATTCTTAGAAACGGCAACGTGGGGAGCGCCCGGGGCGTTCGAGACCTCTGCTGCTGCTGCGCCCACGCCGCCTGTTAGAGAAGGGCGTGCTTGTGTTTGTTTTACCGCTCGGTTCACATGTTTCATATTTGTGGAATCAAACTAAATCGGTAACTATGTGCACGTTTGAATCTTCTGTTTTATTTGTATAAAACGAGTGTGTACTTTTTATACAAACACGTGCCCGAGTTCCCTGTTCGATTCTCGACACGGGTGCCTCCTATCTATGTGGACCTTGCATGTTCTCCCCGTGTCCAAATGGCTTTTCACCGGGTACTTTCATTTTCCTCCCACAGTTAATATACATGCGACCGAGGTTAATTGTCCTAACTAAATTGTCCCCGATGCCCGAAGTTGATGTAAGTTACTAACCCCTCCCCGCTGGACAACTGTTAAGCGCTACATAGCTTAACGGTTCCTTCCAGCTTAAATATAGACTAACTACATGATGGTGTTTACTTTCATATGTATGCTCTATCATCCATATAGCACTTTGCTCGGTATCGCAATACGACACTTGAAATTTTCATCAGGGGTGTGTTATACGAATGATCTGAATTTTTTTTTTCTGGAACACGTGTAACCTATGCGGCGGTTGTCCTTTCGTACCTGAATCGCAGTTAAACAGAAGATAATCTTAATGGTCGTCCTACAGAAAATGCAACATTTTCCTCACTCGATCAAGAATAAACAAGATCGCCTAGACCTAACTGTTTGTCACCCACAGCAATATACCCGCTTAAAACCGTACATGGTCGCAGGGAGCCGGAACCTATTGACAAAACGTGTAAGGCAGGATGGGACGCTAGTCCATCTCAATGCACTGGAGACAAATTAGGCCAATTAATTTAGGCAACAGCATGTCTTTGGACGATGGTAGGAAACTGGAGTACCCGACGAAAATCCACGCGGATACGGGAAAAATGTGCAAAGTATACAGATAAGTGCACCCCAGCCAGAAATCGAACCAAGGTCCGTCTGGCTGTTGGGTGGCAGTACTATCCATTGTGTCACCGTACCGCCTGGAACATACCTTTAAAATAAAAAAAACTTTCGATGTAAACCACGGTTTATCAGACTTCTGCCACTGTGCCTTATCCATTTTTTCATCTCCTCTCATCTCATTATCTGAAACCGCTTCATCCTATATAGGGTCACGGTGAGCCGGAGCCTATCCCGGAAACACAGGGCGTAAGGCAGGAATACACCCGACGACGGGGCGCCAGTCCATCGCCGGGCATTGCGGGACAATTTTAGTCTGCGAGCCAATCAACCTATCCAGGAGCATGCTTTTGGACTGTGGGAGGAAACCGGAGTGCCCGACGAAAACCCACGCAGACACGGGGAGAGCATGCAAACTCCACACAGAAAGGCACCCGAGCCGAGAGATTCGAACCCGGGACCTTCTTGCTGTGAGGCGTCAGCGCTACCCACTGGGCCACCGCGCCGCCCTTATCCATTTTTTTCACCATTACCAATTAGCATTGGGCACAATTCATAGTAATTGTTGAGTATTGCACCTAATTTCCACTAACGCATGAGTGTTGGACTTTCAGTGTGCCTGTTGTAGAGCGTCGAGCACTGCAGACATACTTTTCAGACAGGGAAATCATGGAAATTCAGCTAGTCACTTCTTATCCACAAGGGATGACCAACAATGTTATAATTGCCAATTAATTCGCTTACGGTAATTTACTGTCTATGGAATATCGTACGAATAATAAATTGCATTTTATATTTTTGTACTTAACATATATGCTACATCGTTAATCTGTCGCACAAACTAAATGTAACAAAATTACTTTATTGCGTTGGCAGTAGTGCAAAAATAACAACATATTTTTCATTAACTACTTGAACACAATTAGTGTATATATAATGGCGACGTTAATGATCAATGCCCCTTCGCGGTAAGTAGATGTTTTGAGAACCTGACCTTTATAACAACTAAAGCTCTTTGTAATAGCGAAATACCTCTGAGTTCTATTTACTTTATTGCTGTACTTTAGATTGTTTTCTTGTCATTTTGGTGAACCGGGTCTCGCATAAAACGAAGACTTCCTTCTCGTCTTTTACGAACTCGCGCCTGGTTAAACAAAATAGAGCTCTGCCGTGGAGACGGGGATTGTCAGAAGAGTCCTCGATCACCAAACTGCACCTCTTTAGCGAAATGTTATTGAGTGTCTTTGTATAACTAAATGTGTATTGACTTACAATGCAATGGTTATGTTGACTAATTTGTGAACTTCACCAAAGCATTCCAGAGCTGCTTTGGGCAATGACCCAAATGTGGCTCGGCGCTTAGGACAGACAAGACCTACTATTGTCTGCCGCTTACACATTAACACGAACGTTCAAGCAGCGTGGGTTGCGGCAGTAATTTTTATACCCTGCATTCTGTAGTCCGTGAAGGCTAGATTGGACAAATAATAATAATCGCATTTATAGAGTGCTTTTCACCCGAGGGTCACAAAGCGATGCACAGTACTGCGGAGAGAACGGCATGTCAATAACAACATGGGAATGGATAATCAGCAACAGAAACGGTTTTTTTGATCGACGCACTTGCTAGTTATATTTGAGGTTTTTAAAAAACAAAGATCCCTCCATGCAGGCTTCATTTGTGTGTATTTGTCGCGTAACAAGTGGGGATTTTTTGTTGTTGCTAAAAGTCCGTCACGGAATTAGTTTGTGAACCGTGTTGAAAGGCCACTAACAGCGTATTCGTGTCAGTGTTCGCGTACACTGATAAATGTGTGACAGCGAACACGTTAACAGGGGACTGACTCTACGTGGTGTTTGCAAATGTTATCTTTATATCGATGCGGGTGGGATTTTTTTTATTCCACAATGCGTATTTATCTAGCGAGTCCTTTTCTCGCTTTAAAGTTGTCAACGGAAAAGCAAACTAACGTGTCAGCTGCAAAACTTTATTGAATAAATCAACACACATGGAACATTAAAGTAGAAACCATGCATAATGAAGATGCATTTGTATTACTAGTGCATTACCGTTTAGTATTAAAAGAACATTGAAGAGCTGTGTTATCGTGGTTGGGCGGCACGGTGACCCAGTGGGCAGCGCTGTCGCTTTACAGCAAGAAGGACCCGGGTTCGAATCTCGGTTCGAGTGCCTTTCTGTATGGCGTTTGCATGTTCTCCCCGTGTCCGCGTGGGTTTTCGCTGGGCACTCCGGTTCCTCACACAGTCCAAAAAATATTCTACTGCATAGATTAATTGGCTTGCAGACTAAATTGCCCGCAGTGCCCGGTGATGGACTGGCGTCCCATCGTGGGTATATCCCTGCTTTGCGCCCTGTGTCTGCCGGGATAGGCTCTGGCTCACCGCGACCCTGTACAGGACTAAGCGGTTTCTGACAAAGAGATGAGATGAGGGTATTGTGGTTATCAGTGACACTGTATCATAAGTTGACGTGCCGTTCTCTCCGCAGCTCTGTGCAGCGCTTTGTGACCCTCCGGTGAAAAGCGCTCTATAAATGCAATCATTATTATAAACACAGCGATCATTTATGGCTCCGGCTGACATTTGTAGCGCATTGGCAAACATTCACGCCTGACAGCAAAAAAAAAGCAAACGGGTTCGATTCCCGGCCAAGATGCTTTTCCGTGTGGCGTTTGCGTGTTCTCTTCGTGTCCACCGTGCATTTCCACCGGTTGCGCTGGTTATTTCACATTGCTAAAAGAACACTCACTATTTAGCCGATAACACATTGATATATAGAGGACGCATATCGTATGAATATGCTATGAGGATGACGTCATCACGCAGATGTGTGCTCTGACGTCCCCACCGCGCACTTGTCTGCGCGCCAGCCAGCCCAAGTGGGCAGACAGCCAGCCAGCAAACCTTTTTTTCTAATCCAGTGTGATGACACCGGTAGTGTGATACAATGTCTCCGTGAGTCCGCATTATCTTTCAGTGTAATTTTCACGTGCGGTTTCTTTTTACATATCAGCCTTTCAAAATTCATGCATTTATAAATGCAATTATTATTATACATTTCGCAAAGCACATAATAAATGTACGCGGACTAGGGCAGGGCACGTTGCTCGGAGGAACGATGGCCGATGATCAAGGATAATAATGGGAGGGGCAGCAAAACCTTTCCGCGAGAGAAGATCGCGACAGAAGGCGTTGGCTTGTCGAGGTCTTCATCATCTAGAAGGGAATTAGTGCTGATGAAGATGATGGCGACGAGTGTGACATCATATTCTGCGGTCACCCGTGTTTTAATTAACCTAATTGCTCACAAGTATTTGCTCGTGATCAAACAGGTTGGCTGGGCTTGCCAGGGCTCGCCCTTAAATCGTTGCCCATGCTATTGGACACAACAATGGGCTCAGCTCCACGCGTTTACACGGGTAACGATTCTGAATACGGGGCGTGTGGGGCGGTGTCCAGTGCTCAAGGTTTTCATGAAGCAATGCAAACAGAGCAGAGTGCATGAAGACCTTTCTTTTGTTAGATTACATAGTCCGTGTTTACTAATTAAAGTTTAACCCTGTTAATAATGTTTGTGCTTGCTCTTAATTACGCCATACGCAGTGCACTGTTATTGTTAAGGACTTAAGGAATTGTTCCACACGAATTGTGATCAGATAATCCACGGTCTCTCTGCGGCAATGTCGGCGTCCAAAAGAGCCAAGTGCCTTAGAACAACCTTTTGCACCTCAATAATAATAATAATTGCATTTCTAGAGCGCTTTTCACCCGGGGTCATAAAGCGCCACACAGAGAGCTGTGGAGCGAACGGCATGTCAAGAAGAACATCAGAGTAGATAAATTAACTAAAACAATGACTATACATCGTGAAGGATATAAAACAACACAAATTGTTAAACAAATATAGTAAGAGGTGTTCCTGAGCAGGTGCAAGTTAACAGCGTTCATCATTCAAGCACACAGCAGTGAAGAGCGAGTCCCACTTGGCTGATTTGGGTAAGGTCTCCACGAACCACGAGGTGGCGCTCACGGCCCACAGATGGGTCGCAACCCACCGGATTGGAATGGTGACCTTAGAAGAATATGAACCACTGAATGGTAGGGCATATTTGATCAACTTTATTCAAAACGCTACAAAAATGTCCCAATCATTCAAATACAGGATCTCGCTGAGACGCAGCGAGGCTTCCCTTGATGAATACACGCGAATGTCATGATTATAGGTAGCAATTATCGACCACAGCATCAGTTCTGTGAGAGATTGATACTCGAGGCTGCTGTACGTATTGCTTGTGTAGATGTAATAAATACGAAACGTGATAAAAATGTAACTGAAGTAATAATATATGCATTGCACAGTCATAAAGCGTCACGTGCCAATGACATGTTGGCATCATCAGTACCCGCTTAAGCCAGTCTAGGGTCGGTGGGAGGAAACCGGAGTACCCGGCGACACGGGCTGAACACACAAACTCCACACAGAAAGGCGCGTAAGCCTTTCTGTAATATCACGTGTCACTGATGCTAGCCCTGTCTGGGACTCGAACTCCTATAGACGAATTTGTTGCAAAGTATAAGCACTTAACCCACTTCACCACTGAAATCTGCTGGAAAATGCATTGGTGTAATCCACACGCCAATAAACGCTCGACCGTGAAACTGCGTTAAGAAGAAGCTTCCAATTGTGGTGAGCTAGTGGGTTGCGCTGTCTCCCGACAACAGATGCCTGTTCATAACAAACAACTTTGAACACAACAAAGATCCTATTTGCCTGTCAAAGTAGTACTGGAGTTCAATAGTTGAGATTATCCCATAACGGGCCCTTGTTTAATGATAGCCATTCCCTGAAACACATATGTTGGACACAGGCACAGACCAAATGAATCAGAAAAACATGGTAATTTTACATCATCTTATAACTTGTTACTGAAACGCTCATCACGTGCACAGACAAGTGTGTCATTCTGTAAATTATGAGACTTCAGCAGTTTTATTCGGGGTTACTTCAGTTTAAATTTTCAATGCACTCTCCTGGGCACTTTTAATACAGAAAAGCTCACCTAGCCAATATATATCTTATCTGCTAGATACATATCAAAATGTTATGAAAATGGGGTCTTAAATACACATGCATCTTCCAATTTAATTGTAGCTGCTACTGACGTAAATGAAATTGCTTTGAAGATGACATAACTGTGCTTGTAACAATTGTCGGCGATGCATCCCCTATGAACGAGTTCTTAGATTCACGATACCTGCATTAAATTGTGTACGTGTACAAAATAGTGTAGTCACTAATTGCAATGTTTAAACAAGGCATAAAAACAGTTGAAGCAATACAAACGAGATGGTGAATCAAAATTAGACCAAACATTTTATTTTCAAAACAAATCACAATCCTAACTTCTTACAGTTTAACATTACTTGAGGTGGATGATGAACCACTGCATACCTCTCATACCATTTGTTTTTGGACTGATAAAGATTTGAGACTCCGTAAAGCCTTCTGGGCATAAAAATCACATTAGTTTTTTTGTTTGGTGTGACAAAAACATCACTGTGCTGTATAATCACAAATACGTTTAAAATGTGTGTAACATTTGTGAAACAGTACTGTGGCATAACAACTACATTGAAGCATGACGTTTGAATTTCATTGGTTGCTTAGTGGCAAAATATAAACATTAGATATTTCCATAAGATGTTTCCGTGGGTTTTCACTCAGTACTTCGGTTTCCTCCCACCGTCCAAAGGCATGCTGCTGCTTACGTTAATTGGCCTGCAGAGTAAATTGCTTCAAAAATTGTGCCTTGTGATATATTGGCATTACATCTTGGGTATTCCACCGCCTTGCGCCCTCTGTCGGCCGGGACAGACTCTGCCCCCACCACCCCCCGCCCCACCCGTACAGGATTAAGTGGGTATTGATAACGAATGAACGTCACAAACCTTAAAATATATTAACCATCACACTGCACACCTACTGTCTTGACCAGCATCTCATGTCTCATCTCGTCAGAAATCGCTTAATCCTGTACAGGGTCGCGGTGGTCCGGAGCGTATCCCGGCAGACACAGGGCGCAAGGTAGTGATATACCCACACCAGTCCATCACCGGGCACTGAAGGCAATTTAGTCTGCAACCGGAGTGCCCGGCGAAAACCCACGCGGACACGGGGAGAGAACTCGCAAACTCCACACAGAAAGGCACCCGAGCCGAGATTCGAAACCCGGGACCTTCTTGCCGTAAAGCGAAAGCGTTACCCACTGGGCCACCGTGCCCGCCCATTGACCAGCATAATGATGTAATAGAATGTAATAGATTACGTGGCATTTTTTTATGCAAAGACCCTGTAACTTAAAATTTAAAAATATGTATTCTCTCCAATCAATTGAAAAACATGATTGATATACTCACTGTTGAAAGACGTTAAATTCATTTTGGAGTCGATGGAAAACTTTTTTTTTCTGATTTTCAAGGCAATGCTTTTCAGTGGTGGCTTGGTATTACAGTATTGAAATCATTGCCCATGTTTATAACTTTGGTTTAAAAAAAAATACCATGTAGCTACCTCAAACAAATGTTCTGTATACAGGAACATTACTGCACACGAAGTAACATTAAACCTTTGAAAGAGGTACACTGAATACGAACCAAGGCCAGTTCATAACCAAAGCGGAGGGGGGAGCATTCATAAAACATTTGCACGAGATTTTCAATACAACAAATGTGTTTTTCAAAGAAAGTTGTGCAGATATTGTTTTCTACTTTACAATTTTTTTTTAAACGTATGTTTACTCTGCCTCATACAATGCATTCGGCATTTAATATTCATCAGTCACATGGCTCTTACAGTGTAGGTCTTTTCCCGTAAATGTTTTCAATGCAGGCCCGTTTTGGAAAACACAAACACTGTGACCTTTTCAGCTGTTCCAAAATAACGCGAAGCTCGGCATAAACGTGTTTTTAGCTTCAAGATTGTTTGCCTCATCGTCATATTCAAAAGTTCTTGTTTGCCACTGTCAACGCGTAATGGGCCACAATAACACAGCCATGCTGAAGCATTCATTACAATGCCCTCTCTCAGGCTTTAACTGTGAGGTCAGCTTAGCTAAAAGGGCAGTTCATAATTGTACCACAACCCTGACCACAGGAATGCGCTGAGTGCTTAACTTGCAGTGGCGGTTTTTTAAATTTCTTCAACAGAGATGAGGACAGTTGAGGACACTTGTATGCTATTATATTTGTAATTTAATGACGATCACGTACAGTAAAACTGGTTATCCGTGATACAGCTATCCGTGGATTCAGTTATTCGGGGTTAACTCTTACATTCGTCTCTCTGCGACTTAAAACCAGTTTTCTCGTGCTTTTTACCCCAGATAACTAGCGTTGTACAAGTCAGAACTCTAGTTATCCGGCGTTATCCTGGGTAAAAACCCAAGAAAATAAAATTAAATTCCAATTGCCTTCATTGTAAAGTATTACTAATAAGCTGGCAGTCACGCTGCTTAATTTTTTAAAAATCAGAAAACATTTACAGGTTTCTAAAGACACAATGGCTGTCAATACAATCTGCAAACACTACTAAAACCATCATAATAAACACCATAGGCTGAGACTCCACAGGTTACAAATAATTAATCACATTTTATCGAAGAATTCAGTACATATTTATACTGGCAAAAGTACCCGTAGTTTAAAGGAGTATTTTTGGTCCTTTTTTTTGCACAATGTTTAACAACTTGCACATTTTGACCACCTTATTGTGGCCTCTGTATGCAATGTTGCCAACTGAGTAATTTAGTAGCGAGATCTCCCGAAGAACATTTTGTCGCAACGTTACGAAGTCACACACACACCTACATACTTTCTCGGACATGATGCAAAGTTAGAAACCATTTTAGTACCGTATTGTAGAACCTGTATCAGTTAACTGTGTTTAATACTCTAAGTTGTATATTGAGATTTGTGACCTCAGAAGGTATCTTTACAGACATCGAGCACCTCTTTGAGATTCATTCTATTAAATATTGATGCAGGTTTTCACTGTTCGATGTATAAAAATTACTCTTAAAAACTGCTCTTTCAGGATAGCCGTATCCAGCGTTCCTAGCGCCGAGAGGAAAGCTCGACATGGCTATTCCCAAAAGAGCAGCCCTTAAGAGAAATTATCATTTAATATCGTTAATTTGAGTGGATAACACATTACGCACGGCGCTGGGATTTAAACAGACGATTGCCAGAGGCCTTGAGGGAGTTGCCTTGCAGGGTACAAGGGACTGGGAGGCAATGGGCTGCAGGGAAGATGCCATCATAAACAGCGATGGTGACGCCGCAATCAACACGGCTGGCTTAAAAAGTGAGGGCCAATGATGCAACTGCCACGTGCAGTTACTCTGCCCGCACGGATGACACGGGTCCACGTGGCAAAGGGGGCCGTGTGCCAGGCTACAAAGAGGGAGATGCCTCGGAGAAATGGTCCCCCATTTCACTCCTTGCACCACGGTGTAGGGCCCATGCCAACTAGACTACCCACTGCTAAGAAGACTGGTCACTTGTTTAACCTCCCAGACTTGTCTCCGAGTGATAACTGCAGTGCTTATAGCGGTCATCAATTAACCAATTACTCTGGTTGCGACGTCAGCCCTCTAGACTAACAGCAGTATTTTTTTAGCAGGATCAACAACAGCAAACATGTGCTAAATGTCGATTCCACCCACACAGTGATGTATTAACAGCCATACATACAACAAAGGTAAGCTTATGTAAGTAATGCGACTTTAAATTTACTTAAAAATTCACTGTTTTAGTGTTGTTTGACCCGCTTAGAGCACACCGCTATACTTTAAAACGTGTAGTGTGGGGACGTGGCTGGCATGCTGTGTCTATGATACACTTCACAGCCCTATTATCAATCCACTGCTAGATGAGAGCCTCCCTACGCTGTGCGGTTCGTAGGAGTAAATTTAACCATACCACAGTGCGCTGGTCAGTCTCGGCTTAGCGAAGAGCAGAGACAATAAACGTGGGAGTGTTATACAATACCACACTGCGGAATGCCCGCACGAAGAGATGTGCTTGTCGAGGTTGTGTATGCGCACACACTCGAGTCGTAGAGTTGCTGTCTCAACTTGGCCGAGGTTCAACTTAAATTTGTCCGCAGTCGATTCGGGCGGCACGATGGTGCCCTCACAACAAGAAGGACATGGGTTCGACTCCCGACTCGGGTGCTTTTCCGTGTGGACTTTTCATGTTCTGCCCGTGTTCACGTGGGTTTTGGCTGGGTACTGCGGTTTCCTCCTACAATCAACATGCATGCCACCCAAGTTAATTGTCCCAACTGTTGTCATTACTAGCTAAATTGCCTCCGCTGCCCTGAGCTGTTATAACGTGCTTACTCCTTCCCGCTGGACAACTACAAAAAAATAGCTACATAGCTCAACGTTTCCTTCCAGCTTGAATAAAAACTGCCTGAAATCGACACTGATCTCCTTTTTATTATTGAAAGCAAATCGGGAGCTGTAATCGGTGCAGCAGAATGACTGTGGTAGCATTGCGTCATATTTTGAGGCACGACACCTTCCGGAATATCTTGAGTTGGCGACCTTATGGGTACGGCCATTCAAAGTATATTATTCAAACGAACGTTACAGATCCATGGCTAGCATAATACTACAGTACTGTACAGTGCTCCATGGGCTTATCTTGTTTGAGTTGTTTACGAAGAGGATGCTTCTCCAGGAAGCTTTTTGAGCAATGACCATATATGGGACCGGAATTAAAATGTGTTTAAACTGTAGCAATGTGTGTCACCACTAGGTGACGCTAATGGACAACGTAATCGAGCACCATAGCGAATACTGGTTTATCTCCGGTTTTGCTGAGTTTTGCAGATTCAGTCCGATTCGCTATGGGTGCTTTTTTGCCAGTATACATATATAAGATTACAACAGGTTTTACCGTATCTGGCGATTATGCAGGTGTTAAGACCCCAAACACCAAAATAGACACATTTTACAATGCGTCCAGTTTGCAAATGCCACACATACTAGTGGCAAAGTATGCAAACAGGTAGCTTTGATAACCTATGCATTGTCCTTCAACTGACCGACCTTCACCTGGCAGTGGCTTCCGGTGTCAGCCGTTGCCAAAAGGCAGTCAGCTCAGGACAACGCGGCCTCAATGCCTTATAGCTTAGGTGAAGCTGTTAACGCTATGGGTACTTTTTTGCCAGTACACATATATAAGATTACAACAGGTTTTACCGTATCTGGCGATTATGCAGTCCGATTCATTTACTAGATATTCCACTAATTTTCAGAAAATTTTCCTAATATATAAATAAGCAAGTAGTGCGTCCCCTTCACGTATCTGTCCCTCCACTTTAAAAAGCAATTGTTTTACACAACCTATCTGCCCATTGTCTTCTGGGAGTGCGTTATTTCAGCAACGTTGATTCAGTACAACTTGGGCCAATGTGCAGTCTGCTCAACAGGCGATAAATATTGTGACAGTGATGTTTCCATGTTTCCTTACGTATGACAAAGTTATTATATGTAATAGCTGTACTACGATTGGTGGGAAGATATGTTGCAAGCTTCAAATGAAACGCTGTTATTTATTTATTAGTGTATTATCTATAAATAAATCACACTCTATAATGAAATGGCTTATAGCTTGATTTCTTAAAATTTACGGGCTTGCCAGTACACTGGAGCACATGATTAGTAGCCACAGCCATAGAGAGTGGTGTACTTGATGTGGTGTACCGGATGTGAAAATATTTTTCTCAACTTGGACAGACACAGATATCGTACCGCACGTCAACGTGAAGACCTGTTAAAATATGCGAGTTTGCATTTGTCGTCGTACGAGAAAAAATACAGCGGAAAAACATTCGCGAATCAATCAAAACTTGCATAATGTAATACGGTAGTTGTGGCAAGATAGAATTCAGTTGGGCAGGACATTTCGCTCGGACTCCAGATGACAAAGGGAGACCATCAGCAATGGAACTGTGGCTGATGAAGGGATGGAAAAAGAGATCTAGACGAGAGATGAATTATCGGACTGAGATTATGCCAATTTTAGAGCAGAGAAATGGATGGAGGTAGATCGTTTTTTTACCATTACAGCAGGAAGTACCCAGTGAGCTTATAAGCTCTAGATGCGGGATTTCTGGGACACAACAAACGTCCGAAATGATCAACGTAACAACGTATAAAAGAGGTGGCAAGAAACCTTGAAGTGTGGAAGACGCTGCGACAGGAAGTCTGTACACGGGAGAAATGCCCCTGACCTATCTGAAGGTATGTATACTAGTGTCAGGGGTCATCGATTTCAC
The DNA here is from genome assembly GCA_036362905.1 of Mordacia mordax. Lineage (NCBI taxonomy): Eukaryota > Metazoa > Chordata > Hyperoartia > Petromyzontiformes > Petromyzontidae > Mordacia > Mordacia mordax. The sequence continues at coordinate 12,407,886 of JAZEWT010000004.1, forward strand.
GTGCACGTTTTGTTAACACGGCATACAATACCGATGTCGTTCTTGGATGTTCCATTAGAAGATATTTTCACGACCTCGACACTGTAGGGCCACTTATATAGCACTGGCACAAGGTATTGCCCAGTAGTTTGGTGATGTAAATTGCTGAAAGAGTGCAATGTGACATTTGGGAAAGACAAAGGAACGAAGATAACTGATAATGTTAAGGCAAAACGCAGACATACAACACGAAAGCGTTTACATATATTAATTAACATGCATTTCACAAGCATTGATTTTAAAGAGCCAAAAACATGTAACACAAAGCAAACATTTACTCTGTTATGCAGTTATAGATTATATAGTGATGGCATTGACCTTGTCTTTTCCAGCTTATTTTAAATATAAATGAAACTGATCAACAATGCCATTGAAGTAATTCATTCAACAAAATACATTCTTACATCCGTATTAAAAAAATTCTAAACGGTTCACAAACTTTTTTTTTATCACCACTGTGCCTATATTATGCAGCCAAGGCTACATGCAGCATCAGACTTTACGTGTCTACTTACGTCACTGTTAGGTAATCAGAACACACATATCTGACACTATCAGTATATCGCAAATGTACATATACAATATACACCATATACTAGGACGTGTGTGGGAAAATGATCCACTTGCACATCATTTCTCAACACCTTTAATTGCTCTCTTACCACGTCCATAAACCACTCTAGCCTGCACTTTAATCTGAATCTCACCTTATCCCTGATCCTGGCTCAAACATAAATCAGACCTTTACCCTGACTATTCTTAGCACAGACTTTAAATGTCAAACATCGGAAATCGCCTCTGACCCTAATATAGGTTGTAACTCAAACTTAGTTTTAAGCCAAACTTTGACTCTGATCCAGCTCAAAATTAAAAAATATAAGTAATAATACATCAATCACTTGCACTCTGTTTTTCCAATCTCAAGTGTGTATGGATATATTTTCTGTTAAGAAAATAACCCGTGTATATGAACCGCACATGCGCAAAATGTGTGTGATGCCATGTTGTGAAATGACTTGCGTCTATTATTTAAACTTCCAAGTACATTACGTACAACATTAGAATGTATGTTACGTAATTTAAAACGAGATTCATTAACAAAAAAACTTGCTAATTGTGCACTGTGAATCAGGGCCATTAATCGAAATATCATCGGTTATACATGTTTACATGTTTGTATTCCATTCAAGGCAGTGTTATTGACAAATGTGGTAAGATTTGTGTTGTTGTCAATAGTACATGTATTACAACATATGCACCAATTTACCCGGAATGCGCCAGAATTCACAAGCTAAGCTGGTTTCAGCTTTTATGGTGCTCGGATAACTGAGCCGCTAACCATAATAATTGTTGCGGATGGTAGTAGAGGTCAAAGCTAAACTTATTCAACGAGTAATGAATGTATAAACCCATAACTGTGTTGCAGTTCATAAAAGCTGAAGACGTAAAGTCGAGCTGAGTATATGCACGTGTGTTGTGCCTGGAAAACCATTCCAGCCAGTAAAGTTTTCACAACACAACAGTGATGCAACAGCCGCAGCAGCTCATCTGGAAACCACTTGGCCGACGTCAGATGTTCCCGCTGAATGGAATTTGCCAGAGGCAAGATCACTGAAAAATTAAATAGCACCCTGATCCAGCTCAAACCATACACGCCATTCCTAATCGTGGACACGG
>JAZEWT010000004.1:12416196-12426596 GCA_036362905.1 Mordacia mordax
GCGTGATGTAAGACGACGTTTAGTCCGACTCAGTACTGTCGAGTTCTCGCTTGCATTGCGGGTTTGCAGTTTTCACGGTTTTGTTTTGTTTTTCAGCGAGACCCTTAAGTGTACTACTGATGTAGGTTGTCACGGCTTGATACATGATGATCGCACACACATAACACAGCACATACACACATAGCTCACTGTTTCCGACGGCGATGTCTGTGTGTCGATACGTGTAGTTTCCTTACTTTATTTTACGATAAGCTAGATGCATTATGTACGCAGTAGGAGAGGCACTCGACGCGTCTATCCCGAAATAGCAGTTTTTAGAAGCAATCATGATGACCTACATGTCAAACGAGGTGAATTCAAGTTGTTTTTTTTATCTCAACAGGCAACAAACAACTACGAATCCGTAACGATCTAGTATTGACCTCATTTTCCATCCCCTAGATCGACTCAGTGTACAGTGAGTAACAAATGCAATTATTATTTCGTTTCGGTGAATGTCCGTGTAAATTAATACACCTCTGTAACAGAGATCATTGTGCTGGCTTATCAACTCATTGGCACGGGTAATGACTTGCCTTTGTCTGTGACCCAGTTACCTTGCCCACCTGTGTTCCGGTACAGTTGCGTAATTCATGTCAGCCCACAGCACTTGTCAGTGTGTTTGTGTATAGGCGTGTTACAGTTGGAAGTCTAGAGGCATGCGGTGATGAATCCTCAAAAGCACTGCTATGTGCTGTTGGCTCATACGGGAAGGGCTGAGGGAGCCCGTTCTGTATTAGTCATACGGATTAATTGGAATGCGGTTGTCAGCGCTTCCAGAGTCTTCCAGAAGCTGTTTCCTTCTCTTGCGCATAGCCTGCAAATGCCTTACAGCATACTATTTACAGCATACTCTAATGAGATGATTCTAAACAAAAATTGGAATATACAATACAATAAATAACGTACTAGTTACATTGACTAACATAAAATGGTTTTTTTTGCCAATTTAAAACTTTGAATGTATTGTGGGAAAGTAAATTGACACGTCCTATAATTCTCCCAGTCACCCTTGTAGCTATTGTCATATACAGCAGTGTACTTCTAAAATAATGTAAGACTGTACTTCGGTAAATACGGTTATATGTTTCCTTTGCAGGAAAGAATTGGGTGCCTATGGATCATTAGCGTCTTAAGAATACATCCATTTTGTGGATTGAATATAGCGTATAACTTGAGCCTTATGGAATTGCGTTAGCAGCTGCGCATACGCTTAAAATAATACATTCGCGTTGACTCTGGAAAATAACTTCATATACAGTACCAGCCCAACGTTTCTGGCAATGGACATTCTTCAGAACAGAACCAGTTGCTATAAAGTTATATTGCATAGGTGCGTATCTCCTCCCCCCTGTTTTTATTGCTTGGTTGCAGGTGTATTGTGCTCGCTCCCATACACATAAATAAATCACCGCAGCCACCACTACCAACGACCACCAACCACTTTAATAAAAAGCGGGTAAAAATACAATGGCTTGGGTTTTCACGGCTCGATGTATGAGTGCATCAAACATGGGAGGTGAAACGTCGCGACGGAGATAGAATAAACGTTCCGCGCGGCTATCCCGAATGAGCGGTTCTTTGAGAACAAATTTGTCAGCGTGCGCGCGATTGGAGTGGATGGGGGCCGGTGGGGGCTGTTGCGAGCCAGGGTGAGTGAGAGAGGGTGAGAACGTCGCGAAGCGCTGGAGGGGGGTCAGGGGGGGGGAACACCTGCCCCGAGGCGGGCGCGGCCGGGGGTTGCCGCAGTTTGCCGGGGACTCCGCACCGACGCGGGAGGGCGGGCGGGCGGGTGGGCGTGCGGGCGGACGCGCGCTGACGTAGCGTTCGTGTAGCGAGGGTTTCCCTGGGCGCGGGGTAAACATGAGTGACGTGGGCGTGCGGGGGCGGGCTCGGCGGCTCTGAAAGCAGCGTTCATATAAAGGCGGTGACGCAAGGGGCGCGTGGTCCACATCCGAACGCCGGCAGTGCGGAGCGCGGCGGGCGCGGTTGCTGCCGAAGCTCACGCGGCGGGCGCGGTTGCTGCCGAAGCTCACGCGGCTCTCGCACCTTTGCTCTCTCGCTCGTTGCTACTCCAGCTTTAGTCTTTATTGTAGGAGCTCATAGCACTTCTGCAAGTTTAACGTCGCTCACAGACTCTATACCTCCTTTACCCGATCGCAACCACCGAAGGATTTCTTCGATCGTCTAAGAAGTTTTGCGGGGATTGTTACCTCGAACGAGCAGGTGTGTATTTGGATATGTGTGTTCGTATATGTAAATACATATAGTTGTGTGTGTATGTGCGCGTGTCCGTGCCTTGTGTTCAGTGTGGGAATGCTGTTTATGCTAACACGTGTTTGCGCTCGAGCCCAGCGGCAGTCGATTGAGCCGAATCGAGCCGTTCATGGTTGGGCTCCTACGCTTAATTAACTCCGCGTGTGCGTAAACAACAGCCGCAAGCCTCAATCGGGTTTTGCTTGTTATCAACAGACAGTCGAGGCAATGTTGGCGGGCGAGCGACGACGTGTCGCTGCCGTGCGTGTAAATGTACAGCGCAGGCTGACGAATGCCCAGCGCTCTCTCTTGCCACGGTGCTCTTGCCTGACATCCCAACGGCAGTATGTGTTTCGCACGCTTAGGATACAGCGTACCCGCAATCGCACGTAAAGGTTCCATGGTAGTGCAGTAGCCTGGACAGAGAATGCTTCGCCTTGAGTGTGTCTGTGTGCGTGCTATGGCCCGAGCGCTCCGATGTATGCTGTGTGGAGCTTGCACCGCCTTATGGTGATGATATACTGTACCCGTGTTGTGAGCCATGAGTGTGTGAGACTGTGTGTCATGTAAAGGGTGCTGTGTTTGTGTGTCATGTATTTCGCATGTCCTGTGTGTGGTGTGCCCTCTATGGTGTGCTCGATGCGTTGTAGCTTATATTCATGTTACAACTTGTACGGAGTGTACAGTGCCTGCGAGCTTACGTTCCATTATGTGCGTTACAACTTTGTTCACGTATGTAACAACATGTATTTACGTACGTTAAAGCGTGTACTGTTAGAAACAGCTTGCGCTCTGTTCGCGTTGTAAGATTGCACCCGAGCGTGCAGGTTCTGCAGCTTGTGTACTCCGTGCTATACATAGCATATCACGTCTTGTGCTCTGCGCTACAGCTGTGTGATATACACACGTGAACGTTGCAGTAGTTGTCCGCCGCAAGCGGACACTCTGACACGAGCGTGGAAGGTGATGGCACTTATCCAGCGGTGGATTAACAAAGGGCTGAGAAAATCGAGCAATAGTTTTCCGCGGTTCAGCGGTGGGAATGCGGGGAAGAGACGGCTTCAGGCTCGCGACTGCGGTGCGGTGCTCATTACAGGCGCGGGGCTTGGCTGGGTCCACGTGTCACTGTCAGCTTGCGATAATAACGAGGGCTTCGTAAAGCGTTGTCATCGCATCGTCATCAGTATTATTAGTGAACGTTAAGCTCAACAAGCACGCGCTCAGGCTATGCGTCTGATGTAAGGGCTCTGTTCTGTATACACATTAAAATGTCTCGAGGTTCAGGCACTGTTTTAAATTGTTGGCATGCACTTTCAAGCCGAAGCGTGCAATACATTCTAGGGCATGTTACCATCATTATCATGTCTCGCTTAATCCTGTACAGGGTCGTGGGGGGAGCCCATCCCGGCCGAGGGTGAAGCAGTGTCACATCTAATTGATTCCATTACAATGTTTGTTATTATTCGCTAATCGTGCGCAATGTATATATGGAACAAAACAAATCTTTTCGGCCAAACTTAGTTCCAACATATATGTAATACAATCTTTTCGGCCAAACTTAGTTCCAACATATATGTAATACAATTTTCCACAGCAGCACTTGACCGAATGACCGCATTGACTCGCCAGACAGGGCTGCTGCCGTGCGTCCCCGCTCCGCCTGACCATGCTGATGATGCTGCAGCCGTTCGGTCTGCACGTGCCCGTGTGTGGGGACGGCGCGCTGGCCGGGCGTTCCTGCACCTCTCCCGAAGCCGTCTTTGGCGTGGACGACATCGCCGGGCTCTTCACGGGACCAGTGCTTCATTTCTCCACAAGTGGCGACTCCACGCTATCCCACCAATCCCATTCTCACCACCACCAGCAACCTACATCATTACAACAACAGCACCATCTGCAGCAGTACAACGGCAGCTGCAGCAGCGGTATCACTGGTGCAGCAGCGGCGGCGACCGCAGCGGCATCGGACTGTGTGCCGTACACCCCCACATACGGACAGCTAAGTCCAGTTGGGAGCCTTTCGTATTACGGGCAGCTGTCTGTTGGAGATGTACGGGATGTGGAGCCAATGTCCCCGCAGAGCTCCGTCGACTTCAGAAAGCCTGGCAAAAGCAAGGTGTGTGACTCAACTGTCTCCCCCAACCGTGTTTAACAATGTGGCCTTTTGCCCTCTTTGCTTGCACGCCTGACTCCTTGCCTGACTGCCTGCCCGTTCATCCTGCGAATTGCAAGCCTTTATTTAGCTCATATGTAACTGTGCCATGGAGTGCTTGCTGGCCTCACAAGAGCTGTGGGAATAACGATCGCTGCATGCCGGCAATAGCTAACGTGATATTTCCACAAGCCAGCCAGTTACTTGCAGGAGCTATTCAGCGTGTAATTAGTATTAGAGATCATTGCATGATAATACCTGCTTTTTGTTGCTATGGTTGAATGCCGAGTGTTATTGGTAGGCTTTTAATGTGTAATGCTGGTAAGGGGCACATCTTGCTTTTCTCTGGTGTGCTGGTGAAATCTCCAGTGAGAAGACAACCGTGATGACAGATATATTTTCTAGGGTGGGCAATTACATCCCCTTTGTCAGGGGGTGCAATGAATCGTACTTTTTGCATTGAAATTAGATTTATCAATTAAAAACTATTGTTATATTACTTTATATAACTTATAAAACCCCTCCAGTGATTATTTATATGCAAAATATTTAGCAATGACCACGACTATATCATGTTGGGTTTTCCAGAGTCCAGCAAATGAGGACGATCGGAAGAAGCGGCGACGGGAGAGAAACAAGATTGCGGCAGCAAAGTGCCGTAGTAAAAAGAAGGAAAAGACGGAGACGTTGGCACAGGTAAGCAGAACCTCAAAAAACGGTCATACATCTACAACGGACCTGGAATTAATTATCATCATGTCTAAGGCAGCATTGTTACTTGAAATTACGTTTACGCCGTGTGGCTGAAATGTAATCCGAATGACACATTTCCAACTATAATTGTCCACAAGGCTGATACACACACACACTTTTCTTATATAATCGGTTGAGAGTTGATTGAGTGGATAGTCATTCTTTCAAGGTTTGCTAATAAAAATATTGATTGAAGTAAGAGTACAAAACATATTTTGTCCTTGCCACTACAGGGCCTTTAATAGAGAGAGCTAGGGAGTACATTTGGAGGGTACTTGTTTCACTCTCCCAAAGTGCCCAGACATCTTGGAAGGGTTCAGAATATCCAAAAAATTCCCCATAACACACAAAACCGCCAATCAACTAATTATTGTATACATATTTATACTGCTAGGTGGCCACATGTGGGACTGAAATATAACAAACTTGTCCAGTGTTACTGTACTTGTAAATTGCATGGTGTAGTAATTCACGTTCGTCTCCGCGTTTGCAGGAGTCGCAGCGATTGGAAGGCCACAACTCCAATCTGCGGTCGCAGTTGGAAGCCATGCTTGGGGAGAAGCAACGCCTAGTACAGCTCATCAACATGCACCGGCCATCGTGCATCGTGCATGCAAGCAGCACTTCCCCTGGCGCCGAGCCCTCCCACAACAGCAGTGCCCCGTGATGATGCCACGATGCGCGGCCATGGGAAGCTACTGTGCGATGTAACACAGACTCGAGACAATAAAAAACTAAATTGCATTTTCAACATTTTCAAGAAGCAAAATTAGAGGGGGTCATGTTCTTCTTTGCCTTTACAAGAATAACCAGTAGCCGCTCTCTGTTGAACTTTGATGAAAAAGTGTGAGACATTGAAATTGTATTCGAGAGTGCACCGACCCCTTTAATCCCATCCATAGACTATTTTGCCGCTATTTGGCCAATACCACATCCACTGCTAACCCGGGGTCAACATTAATATTGGGCACCACGATTCTGTGAAGAACTGCACGGTATTGTTATGTTCCATAAGTGAAGAAGAAAAGAAGACAACTATGAAATTTCGCTGAAAAGCAAAATCCAATTTGTCTAAGTGTAAAGAGAACTTTGCTTTGTGAAGAAAGAAGCCAGCCATAAGAATTTGCACTATGATTTCACACGGTTATCGTACTGTCCAGAATGTAGTACTATGTGCGTACTTTAGCCGTAGGTTGTTTCCTGTTTGTGGTGTCTTATTTATCGAGATGCCATCTGTGTTGATTTCAAAGCGTCACAAGTACCAAGCAACGCTCTACTTTTTTTTGTCCGTCTTAGTTGACTTTGTCCAGTTAAATATGTCATACGTTTATAAGTCAAGATACAGATAGCACATCACACACCTGTATTCAACTAAGTATGTGCCGAAAACAATTTAATAGTCTCATCTCATTATCTGAAACCGCTTAATCCTATATAGGGTCACGGTGAGCCGGAGCCTATCCCGGAAACGCAGGGCGTAAGGCAGGAATACACCCGACGACGGGACGCCGGTCCATCGCCGGACAATTTAATAGTTTTTATTTTAATCTTTTTGAAAAATACATGACCTTGGCTAATGTTTAAGTATTACATATAGGTGTTTCATAAATTGTGTACAGTATTAAGTCGAGACATTGTCAGATTTCTTTAAAGTGGCATGCATAGCATTCTATTGAAACAAAAATAGGATTGTTTATGGCTGACGTTTTTAAAACCATTAATTTGTCAATTATGTTCACTATTACATTTTGTATCAAAAGAAATAGCATTGTATATGCCAAAAAGTCAATGTACTTATTCACATTGTTACACAATAGGTACTGCATTTAATGTATATATAAATGAAAAAATATATACTTTATAAAATATAGCTACATTTGGTGTTCTTTGTCTGATTGTTTTATAGTGGCACTTTCAACAATAGTGTGTTTTTATAAGTATTGCATTTGCAAACTATAAAAGACATGGACAAATGCTGTATGGTAGTTATTTTTTGTATAGTGGAAACGTGTTAGATATATCGCAGCATATATCACATTCTTTGGATTATCAGATGCTGTTTCACCCATGTATATAGGCCAAAGTTATAATCTGGTAACTGTTAATGTGACCAAATTTGTGTATAATTTTTGACACTGGGCTCAAGTGTGGGGTGCATCTTATATTTTCAGAGCCTCTAAAAATCCAGAGAATATGGAAATAACTTTATCAAAATGTGTTCCTAAGAAAACAAACGATAGTGACATTGAACATTAGAACCTGTCTTGTTCCAATTATCATAAAATGTTACTTTTGGTGATAGGTCTTGTAGTACCTACAGGAATGGCACCAACAGATCAGAACCATGGAAAAACAAATTCAACAGCACATGATGATTATTATTCAATAGGAATGCCATGCATAATAATGAGTAATATAATCTATGCCAGTGGTTCCAAATCTCTGATTTGCCAGCCACTGGTGTGGGCTACAGAATTATGGTCTGTGGGACTGTTAGAGATACAATAAAATGGTAACTGCATGGTTTTCGCGAACATTTTAAATTGGGTTAACATTGATCTATAGATGCCCAGAACGGTTAGGAACCATTAACATATGCATAATGTATGGTCGTGTAGTGGTGTGGTAGTCACCTGCAGTGTGGCACTTTGGGAGGAAGCTTTGGTGAATCATGTTCCTGTGAAACTCCCAAACCCAATCGGACTGCGAGGAGGCCATGATATGGCATTACAGCAAGTGGAGTCGTGAAACAATTTCTTCGGACCTTTGAATGTTTATCCCCTCATATTTCTTCCTCACATTCAAAACTCTATTTTAAGAGGATCAGGTCAAACCTCACACTGTAAAAAGACCCTCTTGATTTGTTTGTGTTAACTCAGCGAACGTTTTTTGTGTGTATAAACAAAGGGTATTATAAACCATAGGTCGTACAGTTGTTACAGTTCATTGTTGTGTATGTAGAGGTCACAACCTGATCTGGCAAGTCCGCGTCACTGTGACCTTGTCCCTCACGATGTTCACTCACCCTGCAATGCCGCCTGTATCTGAGTCATTCATTGGGTTGAGGATTGCTTTGTTTAAGCGGAATACATAGTTTTCATAATCACAATCAATGGATGTATCACTGGCTAAAGAGCCAGGTTACGCGCTCCAAAGAGGTTCTAAGAGCTGAGGATGATTAAGGTCGCTTATCTCTAAAAGCTAATAGCTTTAAATGAACCAGATGAGTGTCATCCCATGATGCTTAGGTAGGGGCCTTGTATCTTTCATTCTTTTGTTGTGGTGACAAATTACATCTTGCTGTGGTGAAAAGACAGTTTACAAAATAAATTCTAGATATTCTTTGCAGGTCTGTTGTTATGCATACATTTAGGCGTGCCCATTGTTGGCTGCCGCATGCACACGTACACGGTTAAACATCGCTACGAAAGCAAAATCGTCTTTAATCACGACCTTCCGCATTGAAAACGATATATCTGAACGCGACGAATGTATTGATGTGTATGCATGTTGAGGTCAGGCGGAACGAAACCGCTGGGAGAGAAGGTTTCACCCGGAGGGGGCACCATCAGCGCGGTGTGACAACACGTGGGCGGGGGCGACACGTGGATCTCGGTGGAAGTGTTAGTAGCTTCGTTAACAAAGTACGGCGATTATAATATAGCAATTAAGTATCAAACGTACAGCTAATCCGTACTCAACCTGCGTTAAACGCACAACCGTGCCGTCATGCCTGCACTTGTCGATTGTCATTGCCACATGGTTGCGGAGGATTTTAATGCCGTGAGTTGACATTTTTATTATAACCGTCTTGTGTATGCTGAGAGCGCTTCTGACACCAGACGAGTTGGTACGGCTCGGTACAAGTCACGTAGTGTTATTGAAGAGCGCGTTTGTAGCGGCGTGAGTTTGAATTCACGCTCGAGGTTAGACCTAGTCGATAGTCTTTATAAACTGTTGACCAATACGTACTGTACCGAATTGCAGGAAGTAAACAGAAGGCTGAGAGATCGCTGCCATTTATATAGCCTTGCATGAGTCGATTGAAATCCTGTAGCTGTCTCGTTTGATGATTGCTTCCAAAAGCTGTTCTTTCGGGATAGCCGTGTTGCTTGCTCTTTCTCGCTCCCGTCGCGACGTTTCGCCTCTCACGTTGGAGGCATCTGCAGGATTCCCGTGACGCTGTCTCAAGAGAAATCTCGTTGACATGTTGTCCTATACAGTAGTAAGGCTGGTTACCGACAGGAATGGGGAATTTTCACCATTGGCTTTAAGAGCTACTGACGGAGCTACCAGCTCGTGTGGCTGCCACTAGCTGCGTGGAACTGGTGCTGACGATTTGGTGGTGCGTGGTGCAGCTCGCTGCTGGCAGTGGGGCACAGTTAACAAACAGAAAAACCCTCAACACATTCGTCAATCACACTGTGATCTTAAAAATGAAAAAATATGACAGGCGGGGGGCGGCACAGTGACCCAGTGGGTAGCGCTGTCGCCTCATGGCAAGAAGGTCCCGGGTTCGAATCTCGGCTCGGGTGCCTTTCTGTGTGGAGTTTGCATGTTCTCCCCGTGTCCACGTGGGTTTTCGCCGGGCACTCCGGTTTCCTCCCACAGTCCAAAAAACATGCTGCTGCATAGGTTAATTGGCTTGCAGACTAAATTGCCCGCAGTGCCGGGTGATGGACTGGCGTGCCATCGTGGGTATAGCACTGCCTTGCGCCTTGTCTTTGTCGGGATAGGCTCCGGCTCACCGCGACCCTGACAGGACTAAGCGGTGTCTGACATGACATGACAGGCGGGGTATCGGGTAACGGCACTTCTTAACAGCGCACACATTGAGAGGCAAGGAAAATACCGTAGGATAATTAATGTCATACAAAAAAACTCGATATAAATGGAGATCTCGCTATGCCCCACGATGTAAACAAGTGCAGTTTCCAACCATTATTATCGACTCTAGCTGTTTGGCCTCTCTGTGCTATAAATACGGCCTGTTTCCAAAAACGTCATTGCAGGGATCCACAACGTACAGCACCCGTGCCAATCGATTGACGCGTGAGCGGATAGTGAGTGGCCATGCTCAATGAACATTATAACGGTGAAGAACCTCTCATCTCATCTCATTATCTGAAACCGCTTAATCCTATATAGGGTCACGGTGAAGCCGGAGCCTATCCCGGAAACATAGGGCGTAAGGCAGGAA